>CAUYRH010060838.1:0-75530 GCA_963574655.1 Perodicticus potto
GCCCCAGCTCCCTCATTGGTTGGGAATAACTCTAAAGAATATGTTTTGAATCTTGTGCCTGAGTCCCTAGGGACTAGGCTCTAATTACCTAGATGGTAACCAGATCAACAGTGCACCCTATACTGCTCCTGACCTCTCCCCTGCAGGTATCTACTGAGGTCACCCTCCAAATAAACCATACTTGAATCCTTGAGATTGATTGTAACCAGGCTTTGGACGTGGAACTCAGACCTTTCTCTTCCTGTCTCTGGTGCTTGCTAGCTATTCAGCCTTGCATGTGTTTCTTAAAGTCCAAGGCTCAGTTTCCTCACGTATGCAATGGAAACAATATATTTGCAATATTATTATAAGAATGGAGTTACATGTGGTAATGTTTATGAGTCACTAGTCCATGACACAAGTGGGAGCTGTTTTCTGGTTTTTACTAACAACAACAGCAATAGAAGCAGTGAGGAGAGTGAGCAGCAAGGCTGAGATCAGTGTTCCTCCAACTGTAATGTTTGTTGGAATCTCTTGAGATCTTCCTAAAATTCAGGTTGTGATTCAAAATCTGGGGTGGGACCTGAGATGCTGCTTTTCTAACTAACTCCTAAGTAATACCAATACTTCTTGCTGGTCCTCAGACCATACTCTCAGAAGCATGGATTTCTAATATTATCTTCTAAAGGGCAAGAAATAAGAAAGAAAAATCATTTGTATAATAACCCGCTCTAGGGTTTGTCTTTAAGTGCTACATAGTCACTATACACACAGGTTGGCAGAGACATTCCCCTTTGCATCTGGACATTACACAGATGATGCTTGAAGATTTTTTTCAGTCAAATAGGAGTTCTCTGAGGTTTTTTTTTCAACTTCTGGTACTTAATTTTGTTTATCTATTTTCAGTTTATGCAACAAACTACCTCCAAAATTCATGGCTATTAAGTTTTTTGAACTCCTCCCAGAAAAAGTGCTACCTATGTCATTGCTGAATATCACTATGGTCACCTTTGAGGTACCCCTCTTGGGAAACTATGCAACAACACCAGTGCCTAGTCCACCCTTCAAAGCAATGTTGGAACTCTTTTTCTATAATGGCCATCAGAATTGTCTTTGTAGGATCTCTAACAATTAAGTTCACAGACTTGCTACTGAGCACTTATGCTAGCAGCACTGCAAAAACAGCTCAGTAAGGCTTTATACTCTTGGCATATCAGTGCCTCACAGCCATGTTCATGTTAATTCGTGGTGGTGTTTTGCTAAATGAAGTTCATTATTCTTTTGTGATTCTGTGTGTCATATGACAACAGCTCTGATAGCCATTCCAGAAAAATAGCTCCAAAATTGCTTTGAAAGGTGGACTAGTCAGTGCTTCCCAAAGAGAGTACTTACTTCAAAGGTAATTATTGTGATATTCAGCAACAGGTATGTAGCACTTTTTTCTAGGATTAGTTCACAAACTTAATTGTTAGACCTCATAACTCACAATTTAGTGCACTATACTTTAGGCAAGGCTCAGCTGGGTGATTCTTTTGTTTCATGTGGCATCAATACAGGTTATTTGTTGGTATTTAACCAGTGACTGGGTATGTCTGAAGGGTCCACAACAGCTTTACTTCCATGCCTTGCTCCTGGATGGGACTGGCTAGAAGGCTGAAGTCAGAAGGATCTGTCAACCAAAACACTTACTGGAGGCCTCTCCAGGATGATGGCCTCATGGTGGTCACCTATTACATTACAATTCCAGGTTCCAGAGCAAGTGATGCAATGAATAAAGCAGAAATCACCCAGCCTTACACAAGTAAATAATAGCATTATTTCCATCATACTCATCTCTTCAAAGCAGTCATAAACCCTCTCAAATTCAAAAGCAGAAGACAGAAACTCACTTCTCAATGAATCTGCAGCCATGTTTTAAAATTGCCACAGTCCATCTTCTGGCCACAAATTCTCCCACATGAAGCATAGACTTGCTCCCACCCAAGACCCACCATTAAGGCATCAGGCTGTGTCCTAGACTCAGGATAGAAATCCAGGATCTCATCATCAAATTAGATCTTTATCAGGTGTTTCCTTCAGGCTACTGACTGACAAACCTTAAATCCAGTTTCTGGGAGCTCAGCTAAAAGTCAGGAATTGCACTGTAAGAACTGAGAACTACATAAGAAGCGAAAAGATAGGAGACACTAGAAGGAAGCAATTCAAGGAATGCTTTCAATTTACTTCAAATAACATGTCAAATATTACAAACAATAAAACTGAAGGAGCTAAAGTTTCCCCCAGGCTTTGCCATAAATGAGGCACTTAGAAAAGCGCAGTGACTCTCAAGCCACTCAGGGATCATTTAATGTTCCATTTTAGGCACATTCCTAAGCATCTTTCTTATTCCCAGGAACATTGTTCAACTAACATTTATTCAGCATTTAAAGGTTCTGACCTGTCGTTGGAAGTGCTATAGGGGTTTGTTCAAATATGTTTAATCCAAACATATCTACATTCTCTCCTTAACTCAATGCCAACAGCAATGAACAAGTCATCTGTGATGCAATTCTCATGCTGGCATAAGAAGCTTTAAGTAGAAGATAAAGAAAGTTGGTGGGTTTTTAACATTGCCCTGATGAAAATGATCAACAGGCCACATTAGTAAATGAATTCATCACACTGCAAATTAATGGGTCACCAAGTACAGCTGAGAAAGTAGGAAGTGGCCAGAGCCCTATAAACATGGACTCACAATCTGGTTTCTGTGACCATTATACTCTGAACAAATTATTTAGCCCATTTTTGCCTCAGTTTCTACAAAATGAGGATGTTAAGAGCTGCCTTATAGAACTATTGTAAAGATTCAATTAGATTTTAAAGGGGAGGATAAATGTTAAAAAACTGTGACATGCTAAATAAAGTGTTATTAGTTCTGATTGGCTTCAATAATCATCTTTGAGTTAAATCTCTATCCAGATATGTGAAATTGGAGTGGCAACTTCTAGCAGCTTACCTAACAAACATGAATATTTCTTTTCTTTTTTTTTTTTTTTTTTGAGACAGCATCTCAAGCTGTTGCCCTGGGTAGAGTGTCATGGCATCATAGCTCACAGCAACCTCCAACTCTTGGGCTCAAGAGATCCTCTTGCCTCAGTTTTTCTATTTTTTTAGTAGAGACAGGGTCTCACTTTTGCTCAGTCTGGTCTCAAACTCATGAGTTCAAGCGATCCACCTGCCTCAGCCTACCAGAGTGGTAGGATTACAGGCATAAGCCACTGCACCTGGTCTTTTTATTTATTTTTTTTACCCTGTTGTCCAGGCTAGAATCCCATGGCATCAGGCTACCTCACAGCAACCTCAAACTCCTGGGTTCAAGAGATCCTTCTTTCTCAGCCTCTCGAGTAGTGGGACTACACAGGTGCATACCATGACACCTGGCTAATGTTTCTATTTTTTAGTAGAGACAGGCTCTCGTTCTTGCTTAGGCTGGTCTAAAACTCCTGAGCTCAAGGGATCCTGCCACCTTGGCCTCCCAGAGTACTGAGATCACAGGTGTGAGCCACCACACCTAGCCCACACATGGATATTTTTTAACACCTTTATTTCTCATTTAACCTTGAACTTAATGTGAGGCCTCTATTACTTCTGTTAGCAGGGTTACCATTAGGACTTAAAAGTGCCATATGTCATCTTGTATTACAAGTGTATAAAGTGTAATGTGGCAGAATTAAGATAATCTGCCCCCCATGTATAGGCGAAAAGCCTATAAGTCTATGCCTGAATCAGGCTGAGAGTGAGCTAGTGAAAAATCTTAACTAACACAATTTAGGAGAGACCAAGCAGAACTCCAAAAAAGACCAGAGAATGTTGGAATTAAAACTCCCATGATCTTAGGCTGGTCAGGAGGCTCGGAACTTGCACACGAGCTCTGAGTATGCTTTAAGAATTTCCATCTTGTGTTGGTTAAAGATTAAGTAGCTGCCTCCAGTGTGTTTCCTGTCACCAGCACCACACAATTCAAGCCTTCTCACCTCTCCTCCAGATCAATGAAAAGGCCTCCTTAACAGTTTCTCCAACATATAGTTCGTCAGATTAAAATGGATCTACCTTGCCTGAAAACTTAGAACCAGTTCCTTATTATGTAACAAAACTTTCCAAATAGGTCCCCAAAACACCCTTGCAATATTATTTCTCAGAGATGCCCCAGATATAAACTCTACTCCAATTAATTTATCATCTTGCTTTTCCTAGGACATACTCTGCCCCATTTTCTCCTGCCTAAGCTATCTTCTCCACCTGAAAACCTTGCACCTACCTCCTGTTTAAAAGCCACCAATATTTTAAGGCAACTTGCAAACTTGCAAAAAATTAAAATGAGCCATGTCAGTAATAATAACATATCACACAGACAATCACGGGAATTTTAATTTGGTATGCCAGTCAAGAGCACAACGTATAGTATCTATGAAACTAGAAAGATAAAGTCAGTCTCTGTTATAGCAGACTGTTTGCATTGTTCCTGGCATAAGAATTTTGGAAAAGCTCCTGACTCTTGGGACTTTACTATACTGAACAAGTAGATGGTACCCAAAAATCTGTCAACTATGACAATAACTGGCTATCTTTTATGTACAGTTCTCATCACATAAGCACAATCTAAACCGTGCCAAAACAATCTATCATTTTGTTTTATTTGGAATTTTAATGCAAAACAGGTCTCCCAAAAATCTATCCAAAAGTTGTATTTTCCAGACCTTTGACAAAGAGACTTCTTAATTGTTTTGTTTTTATTTCTTCTGAAATCTTGGTAGAGCAATTGCAAACACATATTATCTTGTGTTTTTGTATCTTCACAAGGGCTTAAAAAAATTAAAACCTCTCATAAAATGTGGACAAATAATTCATAGGCAAGAAAATATAAAGTTACATTTTAAACCATCTGTTTCCAAAGAGACATTGCCGTAGACTGCCCAAGACAGATTTATTTCGAAAAGCTTTCATTGGCTCCAATCGTCTAAAAGTATGCTAGCACAGAGTGATGAACTCAATACATAAAATATTACGATCCCATAAAAGTAACCCTCAATACAGGCTACATGCAAAAGGGCCGTCCTCTGAGGTTAACTAACTGAAATCCACATAAGATGGTCAGAATTAGCCATCGACTGCTGAGGAGGCAAAGGGAGTCCCAGCAAGAACAATCGCCCTCCTCAGACAAATAAATGAGCTTTCTCTTTCTCTCTCTCCCCATCCATACCCTGTGGCTGCTACATAAAAAATATTCCAAGATACTGAATCACAAGATAATTTCCCAAAAGCAACCCAGCCTGCAGTGTGATTTGGAGACAATTTGCCACCAACATTACATTTTCTCTACATCATCAAGGAAGTGGCCACCTGAAATGAAACCAATTTACTTAGCACACACTGAGCGCTTATGATGTATAATAATGTTTTACAAAGAAGATTAGGTAAGACAGCTTGGTGCCTGTGGCTCACGCGGCTAAGGCACTAGCCACATACACCTGAGTTGGTGGGTTTGAATCTAGCCCGGGCCCACCAAACAACATTGACGGCTGCAACCAAAAAATAGCCTGGTGTTGTGGCGGGTGCCTGTAGTCCCAGCTACTTGGGAGACGGAGGCAGGAGAATGGCGGGTGCCTGTAGTCCCAGCTACTTGGGAGACGGAGGCAGGAGAATCGCTTGAGCCCAGGAGTTGGAGGTTGCTGTGAGTTGTGATGCCATAGCACTCTACCCAGGGTGACAGTTGAGGCTCTGCATCATTCAAAAAAAAAAAGATTATGCAAGAGAAGGCAAAGAAACCAACTTCTATTGAGTACTTGATATGAGGTATTCAGCCCAAAGTGCTTTTCACATCTACCTTAATTAACCCCCATGGAACCTGTGAATTAGTTGTATATATATATAGTTGTATTTCTACAAATTAAGGAACTGAGGTCAAGAAAAATGAAGCAACTGAATGGGTTTCTCTTTCTCTTTCACACACTCACACATAGATTGTGGTCGAATTAGCCAGAATTTGAACCCAGGCCTCTCTACACCAAAGCCTATACCTCTTCTAGTGCACACCCTGCCTGCCTGAGCACAACTCTCACCATCAAGGAGTTTATTGCCTGGTACATCTGAGAATTATAACATATAAAGTATGTATAAATGAAATCATTTGGTGGTATAATGGTGGAAGCAAAGGAATGGTATCTTAAATGTAAAAGAGAGGAAAAAGAGCGTAAAGAAAGAAATTTAGTGGGCTTTTTGGGTTTTTTGGTTTTTTGTTTTGTTTTTTTGAGACAGAGTCTTACTCTGGTGGCCTGACTAGAGTGTCATGGTATTATAGCTCACAGCAAGCTCAAGTTCTTGGGGTCAAAAGATCCTCTTGCCTCAGTTTTTCTCTTTTTTTAGTAAAGGTGGGGTCTTGCTCAGGCTGCTCTCAAATTCCTGAGCTCAAGCAATCCACGCACCTTGGCCTCCCAGGGTGCTGGGATTACAGGCGTGAGCCCCCATGCCCAGCCATTTACTTGTGTTTTACTGACACTGTCAATGAACATGGACCTCTCAAACCTCCATCAGAGCTAAATAAAATATATTGCCTCCTTGGCAAGTATTTTTCTTTTTTAATGTGGAAAATGATTCCAAAGAATAGCATACCTAGGAAAGATATATATATATACTTTCAAGACCATCCAGTGACACTTACTCAAGTCATAGTTAACCACATTTCTGTTCTGTGTTGGTTTCTCAAACGGGAAGACCCTGGCCATCCAACCCAATCCTCTAGTTCATCAAGAAGTTAAATTTTGCATAATAAATTCATACATTGACCTTTTAAAAAGTATTATCTAGTCTCTTTTATTTAAGATTCATATGCCCTTGTCCCATTAACTCTGGTGACATAATAAAACCAAACATCCTAAGTGGTGACCCCACCAAAGCACAGATCTCCAAGCAACACCAGACAGAAGACCGGCCTCCCCTTTCTCACTTCCATCAACATTGCCACAGTACGCTGTGGAATCTAATTCTCTTTCTTCTGTTTGATTAAAATCACCTTTCAAAGTACATCCTAAGGGACAAAGAGACAAAAATCACCTTTAAAAGTACATCCTAAGAACTTGGGAGTGGGTATGCCCTAAACCTGGCTCTGTGAGGAACAGAGATTACCAGAAGGCTTCAGAGTTATGATCTAAACCAGGATGTTGTCACTTTCTTCTCCAACAGAGTGCATTTCATCATCCTTTTGTAACAATTTTGCTTAACTGTATTCGCTCTTAATTTCACACTCATGAGAGCTTGGATCCATTAATGCCAAGGGCAGCTGCTGAACCTATCTTTAAATTACAGAGGTTGAACTACATGCGATAATCAATAATTAACCAATTTTTACATATAAAAATGGCAACTTCATATGTATCAAACCAAAAGAACAAACAATCCCCGGGGTTTCTGCTGTGCTAAGATGTCTTTAAGCAGGACTTTTTCACTCTCTGTGGGTCTCAATGTTTCCCTGAGAAACATTGAAAGATGTCTCCTGAAAGATGTCTCCAGGCTGCTCCTTCCCTCCCACCACTGTAAGTCATGTGTCAATCCTGTAAAGGAACTATTAAGCAGAAAAATCCAGTCTTCTTTTGCCAGATAATTCCAAATCCATAGGAAATCATGAGAAAGAAAAAAAAACCCAGGACCTTTTAACTTACAAAGGCAATAAAAATATGTTCCAAGTATAAACAGTGTAAAACCTGGCTCTTCCGCCTCAGCAAAGAGGTTTGTATCATCTCGGCTAAAGAAATTCTCCATCAAGACATTACAGGTGATTGAGCTTCCAAACTAGTTCAGTCCTGTACGGTCTCCACCAAATTGTATTTATGGACTTCCATAAAGCAAAAGCATCAAAGACGTTTCACCTCGGTCCCCGGGCTGGGCTGGCACGGGGGCCAGTGAAAGCAAATGCCTGATCCCTTAATTCCCAGGGCTGCGCTGCTCCCCAGTCAGTGTGCCCCCACCTCGCTGGGACGTGCAAATGCGGGGATTTGGTTTTATCCCCCAGGAGGCATGGTACAAAGACAAAGTATGAAAGTAAAGAGCACAGGATAATATGCTTACTCTTGGGAGTGTAACTATTTACAGTACACACGCTCCCGGCAGGTCCCGCTCTCCCTCTGACCTGGGCTCTTTGGGCTGGCAGCCAGGGTGCTGATGAAGAAGGTCACTCAGGCCTTCTCTCCCGATGGCATAAAAGTAGTTTATCTTCACAAGAACACGTCTGTGGGAATGCATAAATGTAGATACACACGTGCTCATAATATGCGCGCATAAGCCTTTTTCTCCAGGCCATGCCTATTCATTCTGGCCACGTTTATAAAGTTTTGGTCACTATTCAAAAAAAAGGCAACAGCAAAGAGAATAAGAGAACCCAGCTCCCCTCCAATGAAGGGATGGGTATTAAGTAGCCACTAACATCACAAACTGAGGGACAACGGATACTACTAGGCACATTTTTTTCAATTATTCTTGCTAAAATAAATAGTTTAGCCTGAAGGAGATCAAGTCTCTAAATCTAATTACCAGTTCACAGAAAATACAGGGGGACAGAAGACCAAAAATCAGATTGTCCAGATACACATGTAGGTAAGGGGGTACTTTTTCTTTTTTTTGAGACAGAGTCTCCCTCTGTCACCTGTGCTAGAGTGTCATGGCCTCAGCCTCAGGGCTCAAGTGATCCTCCTGCCTCGGCCTCCCAAGTAACTGGGAGTACAGGCAAGCACCACTATGCCCAGCTAATTTTTTTATTTTAGTAGAGACAGGGTCTCACTTTGCTCAGGCTGGTCTCCAACTTCCAACCTCAAGCAATCCTCCAAGAGTGCTAGGGTTACCAGTGTGAGCCATTGTGCCAGCCAAGTGAGTACATTTGATGGTAGCAGTATACTGTTCTTTTTTAGCCTTAGTCAAAGAACATTCCCAGTGCCTGAATCCATATAACTAACACTGCCATGTGGTCATTCCCTCATTATCTCTAAAGGTATCTCATACTTAGACACCACCACTAGAAACCACCTTTTTTTCTGTCTTTTATTTTTAAGGTCTCCCCCTTTTTGTGCTGGATGTGCTGTGGTCAACTTTTGTTAGCCTGGCAATTGTATTTCCCAGAATTCCCTTCCTTCTAGAGTTGTGATAAGAGTTGCCAAAAAGGAAGCAAGGCAAGATTTGAGACCCAAGTGATGGCTTCATCAAACACAGTGACAAAGAATCACAGAGGAGGCTGCAGGGTCCCAGTTGTCCTTTCTTTCCTCTGCTCCCCACTCTCTATAAGCCCCACTAGCCAGCAGTGGCCCATTACTAGTCGCTTGGTTATGGACCCTCAGTAGCTACCCAGAGGCAATACCTTCCCAAAGACACCCCATCACACCCGCTCCACAGCCCTACCTCAGGAGCCAGAAGGGTTCATCTGCTCAGATTCTCCTGCAAGCTCTGACTTACTTGCCTACCTAGGCCTGTGCTTTGGTCGTATCTGAAGTGAATGACTCCTCAGACTGTCTAGCTACACTTTCTGGGCCTTCCTTTCCCTCGCTCACCCCACAATTGGGTGAAGTTTAGCTCCCACAATAAATACCGCAGCCTACACTCAGAGTGGCACTGCTGCCCTGCAGAACCACGAATGATGCATCTCCATCACCTCCTGATGCTGGTCCTGCTTCCTACAGCCTCCCAAGATCAATGGTTCTGATCCTCCTGCAGGAGAGCCTTCCAAGGACTGGAGGTTGGCATGGTTTCTCAGGGCTGACTTCATTCTTGAGGGCTCTCACACCTAGCCCTTCAGTGTGATTTTACCCCATCCCACATCTGGGCACTCTCTGTGCTCTAAGCACAGACCCAATTGCATTTGTTTAATTGGAGCTCATTTATGCCAGCTTTTTAAATCATTTTTCCTGGTGCTTTATTCCACATGTTCGATGCTTCTTCCAAATAGTCACATTTGGCCAGTATATTTTGGGGTTTCTTTTTTGGTTTTTGTTTTGTTGTTGCTGCTGCCGTTTTAAGACAGAATCTCATTCTGTTGCTAGAGCAAGAGTGTCTTGACATCAGCCTAGCTCACAGCAACCTCAAACACATGGGCTCAAGTCATCCTCCTGCCTCAGCCTCCCAAGAAGCTGAGACCACAGGCACCCCCCATAACACTGGCTAATTTTTCTATTTTTAGTACAGACAGGGATCTCACTCTTGTTCAGGCTAGTCTCAAACTCCTGAGCTCAAGGAATCCTCCCACCTCAGCCTCCCAGAGTGCTGGGATTACAGGTGTGAGCCACTGCACTCGGCTGACCAGTATGCTTTTAATATCTTGCTCGAACCCACTGGTCCATGTGTAAGGGCCAAAGACAAATGGCTGCTATTTGTCATATCCAAGTTTTCATGTGGCCCCAAGTAAATCGATATCTAAACTAAGAGACTCAGTCAAATCAGATAGTACAGAGGCTAAATAAATAAATAAGGCTACACCACCAGTGGCTTTGAAGCCGGAAACATGGGGGCATCACTGAAAATAGGAATAAAGCAGATGTTTCCACATCTGTATACTGTATACAATATACAAGATGATGGATTTAATTTTAGATGCCTAAGGTTGAAGGTGCCTGGAGAGACTTCTGGGCTAAGTCATTTGCATATAAGTGATATTTGAACACACAAAAATAGATCCATTCTTTGAAAGATAATAAACAGGTAAACACAGAAAACCATAGGGACCAAAAATATATTATACTTTGTTTCACAAAAATAGTGCAATCATCCATTGGGATCCATAAGGGATTGGTTCCAGGACCCCCTGGGTACCAAAATCCACAGATGCTCAAGTCCCTAAAGTAAAATGGTACAATATTTGCATATGACCTATGTATATCCTTCCATATACTTAAATCATCTCTAGATTACTTATATCTAATATAATGTATATGCTATGTAAATAATAATAATGTATTGTTTTTTATTTGTATTATTTTTGTTGTATTATTTTTACTGGTTTTTTTTTTTTAAGTATTCTCAATGTGCAGTTGGGTGGATCCACAGAGGCAGAACGTGCAGATATAGAGGCCAACTGTATATTGATAATGTCCATGTCATACAAGCATATGCTCTTTCCAAAGTTAGCAGCAACTCCTAGCACATTACCATCCACATGTGAAAAGTTAGAGTTAGGGAACCACACCAGTTTGGATCTCCAGGACTAGGAACCACCTAGATAGTTAAGAAAGCACATAGCTTGATTCTCCTCCTGTTGTTTCCCTAAGCCCACTCTTAATGAACAAAGAAGATTCTGTTTCCTTGTAAATGCTACAATGCATGGGAGAATATGACCCAAATCATAGAAGTCATTTTATCTAATTTTGCCCCTTTGATGGAATTGGACTTTTTTCCAACATAAATGTTTTTATATGAAGATCAACATATAATATACAGATCTTTAAATGAGACTAGAAAGAACTCAAATGTCCATCATTTGAGGACTGCTTGAATAAACTATGCAGCTCAGATAGGATCAGAGGTATCTGTACATGCTGGTAAGAAATGAATGCTGAGATAAATTGTACAGTTAAAAAAAATAATTGGGTCAGGCATGGTGGCTCGCCTCTGTAATCTAGCATTTTTCAAGGTTGAGGCAAGAGGATTGCTTGGGAGCAAGAGTTTCAGACAAGCGTGGAGAAAATAAAGAGACCCTATCTACAAAACAACTTTTTTTTAATCAGTTAAGCATAGCAGTGTATGTCTCTAGTCCCAGCTACTTGAGAGGCTGAGACAAGAGGATTGCTTGAGCCCAGAAGTTTGAGGCTGCAGTGAACTATGATCATGCCACTGCACTTAATCCTGGGCAACAGAGCACTCTCCAAACAAGCAAACAAACAAACAAAAAAACCCAAAATTTAAAGGTAGAGAAAAATATGTATAGAAAGTTAACATTTATCTAAGAAAGTGAGTGTGAAGGAAACACAATGGAAGCTCAACTTCTCTAAATGTATTATACTTTGTTCTATATAACTTTAAAATAAAATTAAGGCTACTACTAAATCAAAAAAGATAGATAAGTGTTGGCAAGGATATAGAGAAAGGGGATCCCTGTACACTGTTGGTGGCAATGTACATTAATACAGCCATTATGGAAAACAGTGAGGAGGTTCCTCAAAAAGTTAAAACTAGACCTACCATATGATCCAATAATCCACTACTGGGTATATATGCAAAGGATTTTATTTTAAATCAACATATCAAGGAGATATCTGCACTCCCATATTCATTGCAGCATCATTCACAACAGCCAAGATATGGAATCAACCTAAGTGTCAATCGGCAAACAAATAGCTAAAGAAAATATGGCATACATACACAATGGAATATCATTCAGCCTTAATAAAGAGGAAATTTATCATTTGCAGCAACACAGATGAACCTCGAAGACATTACTCTAAGTGAAATAAACCAGGCACAGAAAGACAAACACCACATGATCCCACTTACATGCAGAGTGTAACAAAGTCAAACTCACAGAAATAGAGTGAGGCTGGGAGGGTGGAGGAATTGGGGAGATGTCAGGCAAAGGAAATAAAATTACAGTTGGGAATAAATTCAACAGATTATGGTATATTATATGATGACTAAAGTTATCGAACATCAGGATAATCAAATAGTTGTCACATAGAAAGTATTCCAAGACATAAATGAAAACAAATGATAGAATAACTCAGATCTAGACAATGGTTATCAAAGCTGCTAATGTCACAAAAAGAACAGATACCATGTTACCTTACGAAGAAGAGTTTAGTTTTTTTGTCTTTTTTTTTTCTTTTTAGCGATAAAGAAATATTTATGAATGGGATGATAGGATGTCTGAGTTTTCTTGAAAATAATCTAGGAAGGGGGCTGGAAGACCAAGGAAGTGGAGATAAAGCAAAGACAGAATTGGCCATGAATTGATGATTATTTTCAATAGGAGATGGATAAACAGAAGTTCATTGCACTGTTCTCCCTACTTCTGTGTATGTTTGAAATTTTCTATAATAATTTTTTAATTGATTAAGGTTCGAAGCCAAATTGCCTGATTTGAATCCTAATTCAGTTACTTAATAGCCATATAATTTTGGACAAATTAAAGCAAGTTGTGTAACCTCTTGGTCACTCAGCTTCCCCATCTATAAAATAGGAGGGATATAAATATTAAAGTCACTACTTCAATGGATTGGAATGAAGTTTAAATGAGGTAACACGTGTAAGGTACTACAATTCCTGACATATAGTAAACAATTAAATGCTAACTATTATTATTTTTAAGGTCCACAAAATTGGTTGAAACCAAAAAGAGTTTCCAGGCATTCAAACCTGTAAGATGGGTCCAGGAGAAATTGTTATTCCTTCTTCCTGGTAAGGACCACAATATAAAGCCAACAATCTCCTTCTCCCACATACTTACGGCTAAGTAGACCTCAAAGATTGACCAACTTTTCAATTCTCAACATTTTGACACTCCACTGCTCCCCAACAAGTGGAGGCTTCAGTCAATCCCACTTCCTCATCTTTACTCCCAAGGGACAACTCTTTTTCCTCTCTCAACACCACCTCTAGGGGGCAGCCCATAAGTACCTCACTGAGACCTTGTAGTGTAGTTTAGCAGAAAACACAGTGGACAGGAGTCAAAAATTCAAGATTCTTATCCTGCCTCTGTTCCTGAATAAGCTATATACAGCCTCGACTATCACTTGGTCCTTCCAGAATTTAAGTAACGTGATGTCAACAACATTTTTGGAACTCTTGTCTGGAAATTCCCTTTATAAACTTTTAGAAAATGCTTTTGAGCACCTTTGCTAATGGTAAATGTTCAGTCTTTGAGCATCTTTTGCTAATGTACATGGTTAAAATCATAACCACATATAGGCAAGATTATTCTAATAAGTTACATAGTAAAACTGTCTTTGGTTTAAAACCAGATGTAATTATGATTAAGGGAGATTGTAGTTCTTTTAAGAAGCATGCACTAAGGCTGGGCACCGTGGCTCACATCTGTAATCCCAGCACTTTGGAAGGCCAAGGTACTTGGATTGCCTGAGCTCACAGGTTTGAGACCAGCCTGAGCTAGAGTGAGACCCCATCTCTAAAATTAGCCAGGTGTTGTGGCGGGCACCTCTAGTCCCAGCTACTTGGGAGGCTGAGGTAAGAGAATTGCTTGAGTCCAAGAGTTAGAGGTTGCTGTGAGCCATGACACCAGGACATTCTACCAGGGGTGACAAAATGAGACTCTGTCTCAAAAAAAAAAAGAAGAAGAAGAAGAAAAAGCATGCACTGGCTTTTTAAAATATTTTAAAAGACAGTGACAGAATTCTCAGATTAAGTGTAAATAACTTTAGATGTCTGCCTTAGAAATTGGGGGGATATGTTTATTAATTTTTCTTTAAACCAAGTTCATTACTTCTAAATCTCACCTTGAACAGGATAAGTCTTCTATTTACAAAATACATGGATATATGGATTCTGTCCTTTGTGTAGATATAGCCATTTAGGTAAATTTACAAGTCAAAAAAATCATTAAGTTATTCATTTTTTCAATTAAACTACATAAAGAAAACAACAGTACAAGTAGAAACTAGTTCACTCATGTTTCACCTTCTATGAAATGGAACTAAAGGTGTGTCCACCTCTAAGGCTATTTTAAGGATTAAATGAGTTAATATGTGTATTTAGATCAATTAACAGATAATAAAAAGCCCATAAAAGTGTTAGATACTATTATCCTTTTTAATATTTATTTCACTGTTTCTAGTTCTCAAAAATTTAAATATCTCATTTAGTTTCGTTTTTCATTCATCTGGCAAATATAGATTCATATCATTGAGTATGCACACGTTTTCAATGATCTGAAAGTCTTGGTTTTGTCTATATTTAGGCAGGGAATTCTTATCTAGATAGATAAGCCTATATGCAAATAAACAGGTTTCTCTATAAGGGCTCCAACACATTTGTTAATTAAGGGATTACTAAATACTTTAGGTTTTCAAGAAAATACAAATACGTATCAATCAATAAATATTTACAGCATGCCAACTATATCTAAGGCAACATGTTAGGAACTGTGAAAATACAGGAAAGAAAAGGCACAAGCCTCATCTTCAAGAAGTCTGCCAGTTAAAGAAAGGAGAGAAATTTGCGTATGAGGACAGACTAAGGCAGCACATCATAAGTGTGACGTGACTGTCAGCCAGGGTGTCCAACCTGCGACCCTCAGGCTGCATACAGATTATTTGAGGACTGTCTTATTTATCTGTGGTGTAAAATATCGTGAAAAATATGCATGGAGTTTATTTGTACGTTTGTTTGTTTGGTTTTTTGCTATTCAGCTTTCATTAGTGTTTGTGTATTTAATGTCTTTTCCAATGTATGGCCAAAAAGCAAAAGGTTGGACACTCCCGAACCGGTGTGGTGCAGGCAGAGCAGTTTCTAAGGACTAGGATAACTTGAATAGTCTTTCAAAGAGGGTGGACTTGAACCAAGGCTTATGAAACGAGTAAAAGCCAAAGCAAAGGGAAAAGGAGATTTGTAGTAGACACTGGGAGGTCTCTGCTGCCTAAGTAGAGAACTGGTATAAGGAAATTGTGGAAGAGAACGTTAACACAGGTATGGATACTCGCAGACCAACATAAAGAAATTCAGTTTTATCTTATTGGTGATGCAAAGGGAATAGGAGTTTTTGTTGTTGTTGTTGTTGTTGTTGTTGTTGTTTTGGTAGAGACAGTCTCACTTTATCGGTAGAGAGCCGTGGCGTCACACAGCTCACAGCAACCTCCAACTCCTGGGCTTAGGCGATTCTCTTGCCTCAGCCACAATGCCCGGCTATTTTTCTATTTTCCAGTTCACCGAGGCTGGGTTTGAACCCGCCACCTTCGGTATATGGGGCTGGCGCGCTACTCGATGAGCCACAGGCGCCGCCCAGGAATAGGAGTTTTTGAACAAAACTTTGACACAAGTTAAAAAGTAATTTAAGAAGAAAATTTCTACATTTGGGGTTTATTCTGTCTCCTATGGCTGATAGATATATCTGTAGATATGGGCATCTACGGTTCCCTTCTTGCATATTTAATTTTGTGGTCCATTTGCCTGTGTTTACAGTACCTTTGGTTCATATAAGCCCTAAGATTTAAGCTCACCTTTCCAGTAAAGAAAACTGAGGTAGCAGGTATGAGATTTGACACCAATAATCCATCTTATATGCAGACCATGTGGCAAAGGCCTCCTTCCAAATTTGGTTCTGACAAATTCACAGGCTAAAAGAAAGACCCATCTGACTCTCTCCCTTCAATAGACAGTTCTAAAAAGAGGGAATGATTGCTTTTTCTCTTTCCCCATTAGTGTTTTTTCTCTGATTACATAAAGGCATGCTTATTGTCAAAAATTCAAATATGCCAAAGTTTAAGGAAGAAATCACCCAGAATCCCAGCCCCTTTCACAGAACCTCTATTAATATATCAGAGAGCCCCAGTAATTATTGCATATACATGCATGCAAACACACACGCATATATTTTGCAATTTCAGTTTTGTGCTGGTAATGTGACTATCTCTATTTAAGTCATTTTTTGTTGTTGTTTTCCAGCTTTCCCTTCTTCTCTTTCCCACCCCTCAATCCTGTTCTTCCTACAGCATATAAGGTCTTGACAAGTTCTCGAACTCATCCTAGAAAAAGTGCTACATATTCATACCTCATTTGGTCACCCGCAAAGTGCTCCCCTTGGGAAGCTGTGCACTGATGCCACTGCCTAGTCTAACCCAATAAGCAATTTTGGAAATCTCTCTGGAATGGCCACCACAGCTATTGTCATATTACACTTGATGTTCTAAATGTCATCAAAATGTCTTCCTCAATATTCCCTTTACTTTCAGGTAAAGAAAAAAGTCAGTGGGAACCAGATCAGGTAGGAGGGAGGGTGTTCCCATATAGTTACTTGTTTACTGGCTACAAACTCCCTCACAGACAGTCCTGTGTTAGCTCTTTGCTTTTTGTTCATCAGTGAGCTCTTTGAGAACAATTTTTGCACACACTTTTCTCATGCTAAGATTTTCAGTTAATATTTTCTTAACTGGCTTGGCGTCCTTAACTCAGTGGTTATGGTGCCATCCACATGCACTATGGCTGGTGGGTTCAAACCTGGCCCAGGCCAGCTAAACGACAATGACAACTGCAACAGAAAAATGGCCAGGCATTGTGGTGGGCACCTTAGTCCCAGCTACATGGGAGGCTGAGGCAAGAGAATCACTTAAGCCCAAGAGTTTGAGGTTGCTGTGAGCTGTGACGCCATAGCACTCTACCAACAGTGACATAGTGAAACTCTGCCTCAAAAAAAAAAAAAAAAAAATTTTCCTAACCGCTTCTCTATCAATGTTTACTTGGTCTCCTATGCTTCCCTTAGTCAGCTCATGATTTTGGCACACAATTCAATGAATCTCTGCAATGTTTTCATTAATCTGCTCATTATTGGCCACCCTGACTCTCTTCATCAGTAATGCTTTCTCTCCCCTCAGAAAAACATTTCATCCATTTGTAGACTGCTGTTTTCTTCATGGCATTATCCCCATAAACTTCCACTAACATATCACTGATTTCAATCCCACTCTTGCCACGTTTAACAAGCAATTTATTGTTTGTTCATTGCTTGGATTCAAGCTCCAGTATTCTCAAGGCAGCACACAAAAATGCACAAAAACTGGATTAAATGAGACTCAGCAAGACACTGCCACCAGTCAACATAAACACAGCTATGAGACACTGATCAATCAAGGTTATAAAACCTTACTTAGGGCTCGGCGCTGGTGGCTCAACAGGCTAAGGCGACAGCCACGTACACCTGAGCTGGTGGGTTCGAGTCCAGCCTGGACCTGCCAAACAACAATGACAGCTGCAACCAAAAAATGGCCGGGCGTTGTGGCGGGTGCCTGTAATACCAGCTACGTGGGAGGCGGATGCAAGATACTTGCTTGAGCCCAGGAATTGGAGGTTGCTGTGAGCTGTGATGCCACAGCACTCTATCCAGGGTGACAGCTCTAGGATCTGTCTCAAAAAATAAAATAAAATAAAATAAAACCTTACTTAGCTGTTCATACTGTGTCGCCAATGTGAACACTCAGTGTCAAGTTCATGAACTTAATTATCAGATTAGAATACGTCTTCCATAATTTCATGCTTTTATAAACACAGCAGCAAATACACACTGTATATAGGATTTTGATTGTCATTGTTAGACAATAGAAAAAGATTTGGAAATTTTCTAAATCTCTTTTCTAAAGATTTATAACAGATTTAGAAAAGGAGAGACTCTTACATGTACTTCTCTCCGTCACCTGTTGCCCACTAAGTTGGCTCATGGAAGTGCCTCCAAGTTAAATGATATTTATGTCGTTCTCTTCACTGTGTCAAGAAATAAGAATAACTAATGTTTACTGAGTATTTACATGTACCAGGCATTGTTCCCGAATATGTTGCCTGTGTTATCTCCGTTAACTCTCATAAAAACCTTATGAGATTCATATCATTATTATCCTCATTTTATAGATGAGAAAACTGAGACAAAGGGGCTAAATATCTTTCCCAGGGCTGTTCATTGCATTTAAGATGAACACAGGAATTATAGCCCAAGCATCTGATGCTAGAGCCATGCCATTAAACCCTGTACCATATAGTGGCGCTCCCAACCAGCCCCTAACTAATGGGCATTCTCTTTGATTCCAGTCTTTAGCCACCATAGTAATACTGCAATAAGTATCCCTGGATATAAATCCTGATCTATGAGTGGTTTTGCCTCTTAATTCAATCAATATTTGCTGGGTGTCTATTAAGTGCCAGGGTCAACTCTGGATGCTGGAGGAGACAGACAAGGTCGTTGTTTTTCATGGAACTCACATTCTGGTGGGAGAAGACAATACATTAATAAATGAACCAACAAAGAAATTAACAAATGAACAATAAGAAAAACAGGATATAATCATTAGTCATATACAGAAAGTTAAATAGGATAATATTATGATGAGCCACTTGGTGATAACCACAGATATTTTTTATATGGTGTAGATTCCCAAGAATGAGATTGCTATGTTGAAAAGGATATGTATATTTTTAGTTTAAATAATTATTGCTACTTTGCTTTCCAAAAGACTTATTTCCAATTTCTACCAACTATAGACATACAGATTTTTAAAATAAGCTTTTTTTGTTTTTTTGACACTAGGAGAACTTGAAAATATTCTTCTTTCTCAGTTAACTATGCTGACTTACTTTAAATTCAATATATACAAATGTGCATCAGCTATAAAGTAAACATCAAAAATTATTTTTGATTATGTCACCACCAGTCATAGGAAAAATTAACAAACTCGTATTTTATATTCTCATATTTTATATTTTTGATATTTTTATATTTACATATAAACATGTAGAGAAATATTTTGTAAATATTTTGTAATGAATATTTTACAAATAAAGAAGTAAACATACATTTAGCTACAGTTTCCCATTTTCCCTATGTGGGAAAATAGGGAAACCCTGTGTATATATTCCTCTGACATCAAGAATATGTGGCCAGGCATTGTGGCTTATGCCTGTAATCTGAGCACTCTGGAAGGCTAAGGCAAGAGGATCCCCTGAGCTCAGGAGTTCCAGATCAGCCTGAGCAAGAGCAAGACCCTGAGTCAATGAAAATAGAAAAACTAGCCTGGCATTGTGGCATGTGTCTGTAGTCCCAGCTACTCAGGAGGCTGAGGTAGGAGGATCCCTTGATCCCAGGAGTTGGAGGTTGCTATGAGCTAGGCTAACACCATGGCACTCTAGCTTGGTCGACAGAGTAAGACTGTTTCAAAAAAAAAAAAGAATCTGCATATCACTGAACACTCTTCAAAAGAAACATATGTACTTGTTTGTTGTTCAGATAGGGATAGAAAATTGCCTTGTCTCATGTTCTTAATATAGACAATAGAAGAGTCAACATTTTTAAAACATATTGAATACTTTAAAAAAAATAGCAAAGAATCAAGTCTAACAGGATGAAAGAGACTCCTATAAAGAAAAATCTTGATAAACGTTAAAAATCAACCCTTGAGGGGCTGAGGTATTTTCAGGAGTAGCAATCAAAAGAATACCACTGAACCTACCATCCATAGCCTATGGAGGCGGACTTTCCCACCAATGCCTCTTTCCTTGTTTAAAGGCCTGCCAGGTTATCACAAGTTCTCGAGGGATAGTCATTATTTTGAGAATCCGTAAATATGCAAGAGGCATCCCATGGGAGAAAAGGCTACTGAATAAGTCCCAACCATCCTAGTGGCTGTCACCAGCGTCGCCAACCCTCCAGGCATTCTAAGAGACAGGGAGAAGTCTGCACTCACGCAGCTTCTCTGCAGAATGCCCTGCCACACCAGAGTGCAGGGATGACAGCGCCTGTATCTGAATCTAACCTTGCACTTCAAACGTCTGCACGCTATATGTGTGCAGGAAAGCAGGGTTTTATTTTAACCATGTTTCACAAGCAAAAGCAATGCAAAGAATTCCGTGCCTAATCTTTTTTTCCCCCCCCCTTCCCTTGAAATTTGATCATATTCCTAACTTTAGTCTTACTGCCTGGTTTCCTTTCCTTAATGGAGTGAAATTTATGTCTGTGATTAGAGAATTGGCTTGGGAAAACCATTTGACTTTTAAAAGTTATATGTTTTAACAATAATAGATATGGGAATCCTGGAAGAAACCCAGTCTGTTTTGGATGTTAATACAGACATCATAATGACTTACTATTTCAACCCAGTTAGTAGGTAATGGTGGTATTAAACGTATTGGGGATTGTGGGAGAAGGACAAAATTTTGAGCTGAAAGTTTTAACAAAGATAGCATAGTGATAGATTTAAAATTATAACCTACATGTATAAGCTTTTTGGTCAAAATGCCTAAGAACTATTTTAAAAACAAAGAAGAAAGTGACAGGCATTAAAAGAGTGGCTTTGTTGGAAGCACATTTACTACAAGTATGATTCTTGAACTCTAGCATTCATAGACAAAGGAGAAAAAGTAATCAGATGTTCCTCACTTTATGCAATAGAAAACTTCCTTAATTGAACCAGACATTCACTGTATCAGGGAAACTCACTGTCAATGAACCAACATGGTCAGACTTTGAGAGAAAAAAGGACAAGGCACCAAAAGGCTCTTCAAATCACAAACGGGCCAAATCCCTCCTGGTTGGAGGCTGCCTGCCGAGGAGTAGCAAGAGCTCTGTCCTCCCAGCAGCACCGATCTGAGGGTTAGTCCTTCCGCATTCTTGCTGTGTGACTTAAAGCAAGTTCCTTAATATTTCTGAGCTCCATCTGTGGAATGTGATGTTATCAGGTCCTCACTTGAGAGGAGGTTGTAAAAGTTAAATGGCATAATGTATGCAAGACAGAGAAGACATTTATTACATTTGGTTCCTTCCTCCTTCCCACCCAGTTGTTATGCTGGCTTTAAGATCACCGAATTGGAAGAAAGGAGTCCAAATGAAACAGAAGAGGTGGATGTGAGGTGCAAAAGGAAGGGCTGCTTGGGAATGGTCAGCACTGAGTTGTCAGAACAATCTCAATTAAAGAACTGGGGAAATGCCGCTCTGACCATCAGCCCTCTCCTACGGGCAGGAATCCTGTGACAGTATCAATGATTGTCTCCCAGTCTTTCCATTTCTGCATTTTTCTCATCAAGGCATAACCATTCATTTATGTTGCTGCCATGTGCAGTTTAGCACTCCCATAAAGAGACTTTTTATGTCACTCATTTCAATACCATTCATTTAAATGGTATAGTGATAGTCCTTATCTCAAAACAGGTCATAAATGTTTATTCCTACAACATGATAGTTTCAAAAATATTGCCTATGATATCCTAAGTACCACAAAGAAGAAAAACCGAGCATATGACTCCAGGCAGTTCATTTAACATACAAATTCTCAAATATTACTGTAGCATATAGCATCCTCTATAATGTGTAGGAAAGTATATTTGCAAAGTCCTGGTGACCCTTCACATCTCTTAGTAAGTTAAAAATACAGTGTTTTTGTTTTTTGTTTGTTTTTTTTTAGGCCTAATGAACTGTCAGATGAATTGTCATTTGCATCAAATGCTGAGTTGACTTTGTTTAAAGTTCCATTTTTTCACAAAGGACCAAATGTTGGTCACTTGAAAAGAGTTACTGGTTCCACCCATCAAGATGTGTGAAGAACAACAGAATCTTACTGAGGTGTCGATCCCGAGGTGGTTGGGCAGTTCATTCACTGCATATGGGGTCTTCTCCCAGGCATGAGATAAAATTTCAGAGCTTTGGGCCTAGATTGTAAATTACACTTACCTGGACCATTAGGATCCCTCAGGAACAGATGAAAATATCTCTGTAAATGCCAAAGGCCTAACATTATCGATACAGGAGGCAGGATTCAGTTAATCACATGCCCCGGTCATGAGCACACACAGGAGCTGACAGGAGGTGACATCCCCTTTAAACCAATGCTGAGGCCACAGGCTTTTTCAGATGTCTGTCTTCTTTTGAGCAGAGATGTGTACTAGTCAGATATGTGTTGAGAAATCCCTGCCTGCCTTAAGAGATGCCTGATGATGAGAAAACTGTCTTCATTCAAGGATCTAAATTACCTAATTTCATTACACCATAGTGTAGGCCATCATTTGGCAAGGATTTTTATTCATCGTTCTTTGTTCTTCTATTTCCTGAGAATTACTACAGAGTTAGCTGGGTGTTTGGTTTTATAGACAATTTGTCACAAGTTTATTTTTGGGGTTTTTTAAAATTATAACTGAAGACTACTAAAATATTTGAGACTTTTTTCTTTTTTCTGTGTGTGTGTGTGTGTGTGTGTGTGTGTGTGTGTGTGTGTGTGAGAGAGAGAGATATTGTCTCTCACTATGTTGCCCAGCCTGGAATGCCTGTCCATTCACGGGCATGATCATAGCACACTATAGCTTCAAAATCCTGGCCTCACACAATCCTCCCATCTCAGCCCCTTGAGTAGCTGGGACTACAGGTACACACTACCACAATCCACCTGAGACTCTTCTTTTAATTCCATGTTGTAAAATAATCCATCCATCCACATATGTTTTTAAAACGTCAATTCACTCAGCTAATGGGGGGAATCTGGCACACCTCCAGGATGAGGGGCACAACTACAACAGGGTCCTTCCCTACCAAACACAAACATTGTAACCCAATTGTTCATGCCCTCATATTAATCTGAAATTTAAAAATATGTATCTATGCCTTTCATCATATAAAACAAAAATAATTCCGTACAGGAGGGGAGAATTACACAAACCATTATTTGTGCAATGCAAGTCTATACAACCAAAGAGACTCCTGTCTTTTTTAATCTTTTAACCAGCTCTTTTGGCATCAGATAGATCAGTGGTTCTCAACATTCCAAATGCAGCGATGTATTTTCATTGTTACAAAGGGGTCGCAACCCACAGGTTGAGAACCGCTGATAAAGATACATATTTAGGTGGTTTGGGATGGCACTAATCCTCCAATAAAAATATTCCAATAGGATTTCATACCAACATGGCTCTATGCTAGCATTTCTTAGGCAAATTCAGAAAAATTCCATTCTAGTAAGTGCTCTGCTCCGCATTCCCTCCAACATCCACTCCGTCACCACCAAATGGCTTTATTACAGTAGAATTATGTTATAACGTTAAATTGCTATAATTTAGTTTCCAGGCTAGACTAAGAAACTAAAGTTGGTCTTTCAGAGGCAAATTAGCAAATGAAAAGAAATGTGTTGTGGAGACTAAGGAAGTAGGGGAAGGAACTTTGGGCAGAAAGAAGGAAGTGACACCCACAGGCTATTTCCATACCCTTTTACCCTCCTTTGTATATTCCAGGGGTTTTGTTTGGTTTTGTTTTCCAAGATATAAGGATGTTTGAGGTTGTGGGTGATTGCAGTAGAAGGTGATTGCAACTTTCTCTTGGAGAGTTTCCCTGCAGCTCTATTCCAGTGCCTTCAATGCTCAGCTGGGTCACTTCCATGGAAATGCATTTCCTCCACAGAAAGAGCCAGGGCTATAGGACCACAGCAAACATAATACTTCGGTGTAGGAAATGAGTTGGAAGCAAATCAATAAAGGACCATTTCTACAATCCTCTATCTGACATAGAAACTACATTGCTCTACCAAATCCTTCTTTGAAATAAGATTCCACCACTACCTACCCCTTCATTTAATAAAGATTTTGAATTATTACACCTCAAATCCTCTGATAGACACGGGGTGGGGGGAGATAAAAAGTTGAAGTGATAAGAATATGGCCCTTGCCCTCAATGTTCTGGGAAGGGGGTGGCTGAGGGAATGAGAAGTTGTAGAGCAGAATGTAAAAATCTAACTTCTCCTTGTAGCTCTTTTTCCCCTTTAATCAAGCCCACATGTTTAACACCAGGGAACTAAATGTGGTGAGGAGGGAAGGATTATAAAAATGTTCACTTTCATCCTATAGATATGAGAAAACAAGAACATATTGCCATTACTCGACAACTTTATAGCTCCAAATAATGCTAACATGCAGTAAATCAGCGGAGGCTTTCTCCACGTGCGTGGACTGGGTGCCTTACGCTTGCTCCGTGAGGGAGCCCATGGACTGCACCAGTGCCAGGCTGGCTGGGCCCTGGATGGGACTGAGGGAAAGGGTTAGGGACGGCAGGAGGGAAGGGAGGCCCAATCTGCTCTTGAAGCCAACAAAAGTCTTCAAACCCCAGTTCCTCAGCAACCTTCTTTCTCTTCTTAAGAAATGACAGAAATCAGGAAATATTACTTGGGCTTGCAGGCTTCTGTCCTGGCCTATCAAACCCACAAAGAAGTCTCAGCAAATTACTGGAAACTGCACTTTGAACTTAGCCCCTGGCAAGGAGCCCAGTCAAACAGAAATGTAAAAGTTCCCTTCCTCCGTGGGGCCCCTGCACCAGGGTGTCCCTATAGACACTCTAGAGCTGATTGCAACAGGTTGGAATGAGGCCCTGAGCCAGGAAAACAAGCCCCGACCAGTATGATTTCCTACTGCCTGTGTTGTTTCTTAAAAAGGGGGTTTTTGGCTTGTTCTCCCTCGTTTTGCTGGACTGAATTACAGGCTCAGGTCCCATTGAGGAAAAGACTGGCACCATTTTCACAAAATGCTTAATCCTTGTGGAGTTCGAAACTGGTCCATCAGCCCCACCAGTAAACACAGTCATGTTGTGGGTAGGGGAAGGGCTGGCTAGTCAGGCTAGTTGCTAAGCAAATTCTTAGAACTCCTAAGAATTGAGGAGTAATTAGCTCGTAAACCCCACAGATATTTCTACCTCCGACCAAGGGAGAGGCTATTTCTCTGCCCACCAGACTTCACTACATGGTATTAAAATAAACCAACAAGAGGGACTGTCACAGAATAACCAGCCCCAGCGGTGCCCAGTCCCGTAGCTGTTTCCTTCTTAAGGGGAAACAAAACACTGGCCTCTTTCTAGCTCTGTTATAATTCTCTCTAAGAAAACTCAATTTGCACAAGCAAATAAACTGACTCATTATAAAACTAAGAGGTCAACAAGAGGCAGATAAAACCAAAGGTTAGACAGCTGGAGAAACAAGCCTCTCTTCCAGCTGCACGGGGAGCTCCTTGGAGGAAGCAACAAATGCCCCAGGGATCCGTCATCAACCTGGGGAAGGGGGGGCGGGCGAGAGAAGGGGAAAGAGGAGTCCGTTTTCTGTTAGATCAAACATTCCTTTCTCAAGTACTAAAACTGATTCAAATCACAGCCAGACCTGGCCAGCAGCGACCTAACTCTCCTAAGGTGCAATTATTTAAACCACTTTCTCATAATGGGTTCTTTTTCTACAACATTTGTATTGTTTCATATGCAAACTGTGAACAAGGCACTGATCTACTCTTCTGATATTTTTATAGAAAATTTCCAGAATGCAATTTTTTAAGCCCTACATTCTCCCTGAAGATTTCACACAAATTGGTAGAACTGCTCGTTCTGTCCCTAAGCCCACAGCTTCCCCCTTCCCTGCCTCCCTGACCTCCAGCTGACCCAGTTCTGCAATAATCAACAGTCAATGAACGCCACACAATTTTTTAAAAAAGCTATTGGGTAAAGGCTCATTCTAGGGCACTCCTGGCCGGCCCAGTCATATTCTAGGGAGGTTCCCACAGGTTTTCCACTTTGATTGTTAATGCAGAACTCTTGCATAGAATTTACCATTTGTTTCCCTCCTTCCTACCCCCCAGTGGCTCTCGTGGATATGTAAAAAAGGACAACAAACCCAGATTCCACTTACGTAAAGTCTACAAAGACAATATGTCCAGAGTGAGTCATTCTTTCATCCAAGTATTTAATATGCATTGATTGTGAGTCTAACAAAGCGTGATTGCAAAATAACCTGGCGGAAAAATGCCTAATTCCTGGGGATGTTGTTTCCATAGATGGCAAGTGTGAGTGGTCACATGCAGCCCACAGGAGATGTCCAGGGAATAATGCAAATAGAAGACTAGATGCTAAAGAATTGGTCAGAGCTGGAGGGAGTCTCTGGGCAGCAGGAGAGCAAAGCCGGCTGGGGAGTACAAACTCCCCCAGAGAAAAAGCAAAGTATGCAAACAGAGTCCGGAGCTGAGCTTGGCAGGTATCAGAAATCACAGTAGTGCATCTTGAATTCTGCTGAGAGAGAGAGTCCTCCCCAGCAGTGCTTGCAGGAGCCATAGGCAGGCCCCTTAGCCACCCCTCCCTCCCCAGTGGTTCTGATCTAGTGGACACTGGGTGATTCTGATGTTGGACATCCTTAAACCACATGGGAAAAAAACAAATTAGAGGGTGAGAGGAAGAAGAAGAATCAGGAAGGGTGAAGCCGAGAGTCAGGAAAGGCAACTAGAGACACTCTAGGAAATGCAAGGACCAAAGGTTAGTAGCAGTACCAGATCAAAAGAGAAGAGTTTGCTAAAAGCCTGGGGGTGGCTTGAAATCCAAAGCTGCAGGGGAGACTCTGAGAACTCTAACAAGGCCTCAACTGGTTAAGGAAAAGATTATTTGATTTATGCTATTAAATACTCAAATTCTATTAAAAATGCAATAGGCAAGCATTTTAAAAATTGTATTATGCCAATATGATGTTCAAGTGAAAGTATTCTCAAACCCAGATTAACCCAAGCTTCTTTCAGAAAAGAAGTTGCATTTGTGCTATGTAGGTAATTGGCTGCCTGGAGCCCTGCAACCAAATCATCAGGGTCCAGGCAGAACTAACACCACCCTCTGTACACTGATCATAACAGGCTGGTCATTTGTAATCACCCATGCCTTCCACTGCTTACTAACATTACCAACCCAAAGCATGAACCTATGTTCTAAATCACAGAAAGCTACAAGAGCTCAGATTGCAAAGACCTGCATCCCATTCAGAAATCCAAGGAGCCACTCCACTCAGTTGGGTCAAGTCACCACGTGGGTGATGACTGAGGGGTGAAAAGTGAGGGGAGTTCAGAACACATCCCAGCAGGACAAATTCTCAGTGCCTTTAGAAAAGCCTTCCCCATTCCCATCCCCACTCACTGGACCATGACCACCCCTCTGATGACAACAGAAAAGAAAGTTGCATTTACACAGTAATTGTTTTAAAGATTTTTAGTTACTTTATAAAGAAGGCAATACTAAGATCCACAGAATAAAAGCAAAAGGATAAAAATTCACAGAAATGAAGATGTCTAGGGAGATTCAGCAGGTGACTAATAGGATTTCTAGGAAGAAAGAATGGAGAATCACGACAGAAATTATCAAAGAAATAATAACTTCTCCATAACTGAAAGACATAAGTGGCCCATTAAGTGAGTGGCATATTGAATAACATAAAAGATTCACAACAAAGCATGTCAATGCCAAATTGAAAAGATCCTAAGAGCTTTCAAAAGAGGGGGAAAGGCCACAGATAAGGAACTAGTAGTCAGAATTGCTATTGCACCCCTCAGCAGCAACACTGCAGCCATAAGGCAAGAGAACAGCGCCTCCAAAATCCCAAAGGCAATCCAATGTATTTCTCTATCTATGCATACTAGCGACTAACAACATACATTACACAGAGGCTGGGCAGAGACTTTTCTACTGAGGGAACCCTTTCTGAGGCCTTCCCTTGGGATCATCTGACCCAAGTTGTGTCGTGAAGGAGCTGCCTTTACTTAGGTGCACTAGAAACTTTCTCCACAAGGCCCTGTGCTCAGGGATTTCAAATTCTGCTGCCTGAGTTCACAACCTTCATTCTTAAGCTTTTGAGCACCTTAATTATTAACCATTTATGGTCCACACCACCTCCATCTAATCTGCTCTCCTTTCCATATTTGCATTGTAAATTTTTCTCATAGACCCAGGGATACCAGATATGACTCTTACATCACTCCTGGATACATGGGCAGCCCCCACTTAGATTATTTTACTCAAACACCAGATCTGAGTCAGGAAAGATCAGGTGGGGCCAGGTTGAGACTCAGAGCAAAAGGAAAATAAGAGAATTGGCTACCAAGAAATGCCTGTGGACCAGGACTGAATAGTTGTGTGCTGTGTCCATATTTGAGCTCTCCAAGTTGATGACTACATAGGAATTCTGTGCAGAAGCCCTTTCAGGAAATGTGTGTGTGCCGGGAATACCATCTTTATCACAACTCTCAGGATCCTTAAGCCCAAGAATGGGAAAAAATTTCTATGGGGTTTTGGGATCAGCAGAGAAAAGAACCTATTGGCTTGCTCCATCATGATTAACACAATGCCCTAAGTAACCAAAGTGGGAAGCCCAAAAAAGCATCTGAGACATTAGGACATCCTAGACCTTATGATAAAAAAAAATTAGGTGAACTTAATATTCACTTGGTAATATACAATACACTCTTCCCCAAGCTAGAGTTGTTTGCTGGACAAATTCAACACGTCCAAAACCTAACTCATGACCTTCTTTCCTAAAACGTCTCTTCCAACTTCTTTATTTTAGTCAATGGAATCACCAGCATCCCTTCCACATGGTTCCCAAATTAGGCATGATCATTGTATTCTCCAGCTACCTCATGCCAGCGGTCAAAATCCTATCAAACCTGGAGAATTCTGTTGGCCCTCCTCTGCACATGAGCACTCTGTCTACCACCCATCTTTCTATGGTCACCCCAATTCAGGCAGGCCCTCATTCTCTCCATCTAGACCAGCAGTTTCCGGTCTGCTGCCACTAAATTAATGAACACAGTGCAGGGTCCCAATCACTTCACACCTGTAGCAAAGACCCTAACTGCCTCTCAATATTCCTTTTCCCTTCCCAATAACAGAACCCTGACTTTTAGTCAGTCACTTTGCTAACCAGAATAAAGTCTACATTGTGACTAAATTTTGGCCAATGAGATACAAAAAAATGAGTTGTGTGGGGCTGCTGGAAAGGCTTACTCAGCTGAGATGCATGCCCTTTGTCATCTCTTCTCCCTCTTTCTGCTACCTTACAATGCACGCATGGTGGATGGAGTCCAGCAGCCATCTAAGACCATGGGGAAACTGTGAGGATGGAGAGCTGCTCCACTAGAACTGTAACAAAGGAAAACAGGAGAAGCAGAATAGAAAAGCAGGAAAATAGGAGAAGCCTGGATCCCTGAATACTGGATGGGGCTTGCATGCCTACTCTGAATTGCCCATGGGAAATAACTCCTCTGAACTTCAGCCACTGTTTCTCAGGTCTCTGTTAACTCACAGCTGGATGCAAATCATAAAAAATGCAAAATTTTGCTCTCAAAAGTCATTGGTGGTGGCAGTGCCCATAGCTCAGTGGGTAGGACGCCAGCCACATACACCAAGGTTCGAACCCGGCCCAAGCTAGCTAAAACAACAATGACAACTGCAACAAAAAAAATAGCCGGGTGTTGTGGCGGGCACTGGTAGCCCCAGCTACTTGGGAGGCTGAGCTAAGAGAATCTCTTAAGCCCAAGAGTTTAAGGTTGCTGTGAGCTGTGACACCATGGCACTCTACCCAGGCAACAGCTTGAGACTCTGACTCAAGAAAAAAAAAAAAAAAAGGATCATTGGTGGCTCACAAATTCCAATAAAACAATGTCCAGATGCCTTGGCCCAACACCCTTGGCAGTATCAAGTCTGACTCCCATCTTCCACTGCTTTCCCTTGTGCAATTTGTAATCCAGCCAACCTAAACAGCTATGATTCCCCCAAGGAGCATGGCCATCACTAGCTCTTTAGCAGAAGTAGAGATCATTGGAGCTGAAGAGGAAGATCTCACCAAACCTCTAGAGCACGAGCTTTATAACCATTTTTAATCAGTGAATCTCTCTTTCTCTTCCTTAAATATCTTACATAAAACTCCAATATATGTAAAAGATAAAAATCTAGCTGCTCTGATTTGAAAACCACCACCCAGGTCCAAATTTTTATATCCCTAAAGTTGATGAAACCAAGGCTCACATGGGTGAGGGTTAGTGTGATTGAACCAAGGCTAGTTAGCAGCACTCGCAGAACTAGAACCTAAGTTTCCCAACACCTGCTCTCTTCTGTTCATTATTTTTACCGGTAAGTGGTGCAAATAGACGCTCAATAAAAGTAAAACTAAGTAGCAATTCTTCAGATGCCTGCATTTCTAGTTAAGAGAAGAGGGACTTACGCTAACCAAGGACTTCCAGGCCCTCTTAATCCCCGCCAACTGGGTTGACTAAGGATACAACAGAAAGGACAGTGTCCTGGGGTTAATTACTATCAATCCAGAATTTTCCAAACATCAGAACATTTCCAATGCAGACCCCTGCCCAAAGGAGCTGATGTAATTAGCCTAGTATCCGGAGAAGTGAGATTATATAGCAGGTCAAAGGATGTGTCTCCCCATGGTACTCATAAAATCCTATTGGCTGGTGTTCCACACTATTAAAGAATATCAAAATGTTGGCTTACCTGGGAAATCATAGTCTGTTTGGTGCTTTAGTCATCCTGTGGGAGTTCAGCAACCATATGTGGCAAGTTGAGTTGAGGATGTGTGTACTGTGAGCCCTGCCTTTGGCGTATTGGGAAAACCCCGACTCCACCTGACCGCATTTAAGGAGTCACTGCCCTGTTTAAAGCAGAGAGCGAAACTTTCATTAAATGTTAAAGAAGGAACTTCAGAGATCATCAAGTCCCACTTCATCAAGGTGAAGTTCTGCTTTGATATTTAACTATTTTGAATTACATCTCTACTCTCTATTCAGATAATAAAACCACAAAGGACAGGACAGAGTGTGTGCCACAAGATTAATGTTGCCTTCGGAGAAATTAACTGGAACTGACTGTTGAGCCCAGAAAAGACAGAGGAAGGGGAAGAAACAGAACTTGTGTGGGATCCCAGGCCTTGTGGTGGCTGATAAAAAGTTCTCACAGGTGACCCTAGGCAGTGTCTGTCTCTTTGTCCCAGAGAGAGGGCAGGAAGAACAGAATAGCAATGGAGTGGACGAGGTGGAAGGTGACTGGCTTCTCTCCTTGCTTGGACATTAAGGGATTGGGGCCCCAGGTGGAGCTCATTCCTTTGGAGTGGAAGCGACCAGTATTCACAGCTACTGGGGTATTCACAGCCTAACCACTTGCTGGCTGTGTGACCTGGAGCAAGTGACCTCACTAGGTCTGAAAAATGGAGGTGATAATATTCATATAGTGCCTACTTGACAGAGGTGTTATGAGGAATAAAGGGAAGAAAGTATGATCACCTTGTACACACAGATACTCATCACTCCAGCTAAACCATAAATAGCTTAAAAGCAGAGACCATGTCCTTATTTCCCCCATAGCAGGCAGAATCCGTACTAGACGGGTTAAAAGTGTTGGTTGATTTATTAATGGGCGCTGGAAGAAGAGGCTGAGCTCATTAGATTACATGTGACAGCATGTTCCTTCCACTCAAAGAACTACCTACAAGCCCTTTATCTGGGGAGAAAGCAGCAAATCCTCGCGCTTTTCAAAGTATATCAAAGTGTCCCCTACTCTCCCCCATTTCACAGATCAAAGACGAAAGCCGTCAGGGGCAAGCAAGGGACCAGGAGAGCCAGGGACAGAGGGGCAGAGGCTGAGGCCTGCATCTCGGGCTCCTGCCAGGCCGGCTCTGCCCTCCCCGCGTGAAGCCTCCGCGTTCAGACTTGTGCTGCAGCTGGGATAAAACCAGCTCCACCTTTTCCTCCCCGGATCGCGCTGCCTTTGTCTTGCAGCTCAGTTCACAGCTTAAAACCCCACGGCCAGTGGCGCCTTTTCATTTGTAATGATCAAAGTGGTAGCTGTCTGATGCAGAAGCATGCACCCTTTTAATAAATGTATGAGGTAAAATTCAGATTCAGAACAGTACTGCGGGTTCACCTGTCCCCTAGTTCTGCGAATAAGGTGTGCAGCTCCCGGTGCAGGCGCGGACGGTCACGTGGCCGCGCCCTCGCCACCGCGGGCCGCCGCCTATCCTGTCTGCGGAATCAGGTTACCTGGAATGTCGGGCCACTGCTGCGCGTCTGGGTAGAGGCCGGAAGGACGGGGTGCGGGGAGTGGAGGGCTGTGGGGAGACTGGGTGGAGAAACCAGAAACGCTGGCTGGAGGAAAACAAGTTTCCCTTTTTAGGGCACCCGTGCTGCCGGCACATGTAGTTGGGGGCTAGGTGGAAGCGGGGAAATGCCAGGTACTTTTGTGTGTCTTAAAACAAAGAGAGGAGGAAAGTGCTTTATTTATTTATTTATTTTTTTATTTATTTTGCGTGCATCTCTACGTGAGATGCATACCTGAAGGTATACTGCGTGGGGACCAAAGTCGTTGGCAACTGCACCCTAGTGGGGCAACTCAGAAGGGCCATTGTATCAGCAGTGGCTACAGAGAAGGGCCGCATGATAGGTGTATTATGGAATGCACACCTGGCTGCCGCTGCAAAGCCAGGAGGAGAACTGCTTTTATAGCGTCGTCCAGTGAGCAATAGGATGAAGGGCTTCCGCCTGTCAGAACCACGTTGTGCACAATATACAATTCCAAGCCTTGTGCAAGGTCTTCACAGAGCCGCACAGAAGCCCAAGCCTATGTGCCCACCATTTCCCAGCCACTGGGTCTTCTCAATATCCCCACAACTTTTCCTTAAGAAGAAGGGAAAACAATTTTCCCTCAGGTCTGATATTGGGGAAATCAGACACTAACAGGCCAGTTCCTGTACGGTTTGCTTCTAAATTTACAGCGGGCAATCTGGAAGAAGGGGACAGGTGAGTTTACCCTTGGAGGAAGGCAGACACCTCTCGAGGGGAAGTAGGGCACCTTCAAAATTAAACCTTAGCTGGAAAAAGGAAGAAAAATCAGATAATATCCTTTCTGCCATCTCCTAATATCTTGAGGAGTTCAAACGTTTTCCAAGCCCGCGGCACTTGGCAATTATAATTACACAGTAAAATACCTAAGGTTAATGAATAACCTCTAAAGGAAGTTACTTCACATAATGAGAGCAATTTCTCTGAACTAAATGTTAATAATAAGGCCTGTAATACTATGAGAAGGAAATGGTGGCAATTGGCAAATGGAACCCTGTTGCTTGGTAACAAAACCTGAGGTATGAACATTTTCTTTACCTGACGGGAAGCGGGTGGGTGGAAGGAGCGCGGGGGAAATGCTGGCTGCTTTACGTAGCCCGTGGCTGTCCAGCAGCGCGTAAAGTGGAAGCATGTGTGGAGGTCGTTTTGTCAGCAGAGAGATGTTGCAGGGGGAACAATTCCCCAAGAATTACTTAGCAGCACAGTAAAGGAAATGGGGTGTAATCTGTAAAGAGGCTGAAGGCAACCGAGTTCACATGACCTGGTACAAATCATTGCTCAACAAATAGAACATTTCAGCAAAATCCACCTCAGAGCTAAATCTTCTTCCCTGCCTCCCCGATTCTGTGTGTAACCCGTGAGATCCATACACTTTGATCCTCCCGTTTGGTTTTTTTCCTGTTTTGGAGCAACTAGGGCGTTTGAGAGATGAATTAGAAAAGGAATGCAATTAAGACAACTAAGGGCGGGATGTTCCTTGTAAGGAAAACTTTGCACATTTGAACTGTATTTAGTTGGGTGATTATTGGCAGTGTGAATTTTAAGATTCTAGAGACGGCCACGCCTATGGCTCAAGGAGTAGGGCCCTGGCCCATATACCAGGGGTGTTGGGTTCCAGCCCCAACCCAGCCAAAAACTGCACAAAAAAAAAAAAAAAAAGAAAGAAAGAACGATCCTAGAGACAATTTCTTCAAGCAGGTCATCAGCAGCAGGAAATGGCCTACAACAAGGTCATTATTACCTTCAAACCATTACAGGAGCATATTCAACAAAAGGCTGAGATAAAATTGACTTTTTAATTCCCTGTTTGTTTTATGGCAGTGGTTCTTAATTCTGCCAGCAGCTTATCTATAACACCTCCACTGCTTTTTAAAAATGCAGATTTTACGCTTTAAATTCTTCATGACGTTCTGACCATCAAACAAGTGTGGGAACCACTGCTCTAAATTACTTTGCCTAGTTTTTTGGTTTCAACCAAAGACAGAAAGTGAGAGGGAATAATTTTTTGTACCCGGAATTTAATATATTTTTATTTTTGCCCTAAAAGAAATTGATCCAGACATTTAAAAAGACAACTAAACATACTCATTGCAAGAGCATTATTTTCTTATTTCATGTTTAATATTTAAAAAGCTTTAAAACAGGGCAGCACCTGTGGCTCAAAGGAGTAGGGTGCCGGCCCCATATGCTGGAGGTGGCGGGTTCAAAGCCAGCCCCGGCCAAAAAAAAAAGCTTTAAAACAGTTTAATAACAAAACTTTCTGAGTATACCGGTAAACCGTTTAATTGAAACTATTTACTAAAGTACTAATCTTTAGCATCTTCCTAAGTAGGTCAAAATAAAATCATCTGCCACCAGAGATGCAAGACTCACTCTATGCAAAACCACAAAATGAGCAATGTTTCTTTCACACTCTTAATTATTTTTTCGTGGAGTTCCTTATCAAGAATTGGAAATGCTTTATAGAAGCCCTTGGTAGACTTTCTTCTTCCAATTTTCTTTTCAGCCCAGGCTCCCTCTGACTTCTGTCTTCAACTCTTTGATTTCTTTAAAAATAATAATAATCCTACATTATTTCCCTATAGGTCTTAGTGGACTAATGTTATTTTGGCCAAGAAGAAACATATACTCTTATTAATAATGGCTCAGGGGAAAGGGAGACTTGATTCAAAGGGATGACTCTAGAATAGCAGGTTAGGGTTCTGGCCCTAAACATGTTATCTTACACAAAGACTGAGCCCTGAATCTCTACATTAATTATGCACAATGCAAGGAATTATATAATAAAAACTTTTTAAGGTAACCAAGGAAATGAAAGCCATCCACTAAAAAAAAAAAAAATCAAAATAATTAAAGATAAACACTATCAGAATATGTGGATCACCCGAGCCACAAGAAATGGGTGCCTCACAAAGAATAAGGCTCATGACTGGATAAAAGCCATTTCTCACCCTCCAAATTCCATAAATGTCATGTTTAGAAGCCAGAATCAGGTTTGCCTTAAACTCAAATCTTAATATACAGGAAAGTTATTTAAAAAGAGATCACAATTCTACCCTTAACTCCATGCTAGTAGGAACCTCTGAGCATCTCCACTGTGGAACTAATAACTCTCTTGGCATTTAGAACAGCACTCCTCATCCCCAGTCCCGCCCCCAACACCTTAAAGATCCCACGGAAATTCTGATTCCTGAACTGCTTGGACTGAGGCTACCAGCAATGTTGGAAGCTGTGAGAGCTGTTGACCCTCATGTTTCACAGTTTGAATGTGAACATCACAGACTGTGATTGGCCAGGCAAAGGAAAGTTACCCTTCCCTTGAACCCTGGCCACCCCCAACAAACTCCCCGATGTCTCACAGAACAGGGGCCGGTGATTCCAAAGACTCATGAGATATTGTGATAGGGCTGACTTACCTGTTTCTGGCATGGGAATATAAACTCTTTGATGACAGGAAGTGGGTTTTACTCAACTTCACTTTCCAGGGTTGAGCTGAGTACCAAGTACATCAAAGGCTTATATACTCCTGACTAATGAATATATAAAGATTAGATTGTTAAATACCAGAGCTAAAACATTTTATTTATCTGTGAAAAACAGATTTTATTCAGGACTATTGCAATTAGGGGGCAAAGACTTCAGGATAAAACTGGGCTCAATCCTTAACATACATCCCCAGGGTAAGTGGGATTTCATAGCCAAGGAGCGGAGCGGCGGGTTGGCAGATGAGAAATTACTAAGAGGACACCTCAGAGTAAGGGGAGAGTCTAACAAAACTGACCTAATGGGATTTTGCTGAAAACAGGCCAGGGAGATCAGAAATCACCTGGAGGATGATGATGATGAGGAACCCAATTAGATATCAAGGGTGATCAGGTATGGAAGATGAGGGATTCTTGATAACCTGACTTAGCCAGATTCTTGCAAAAATCAGATTGTATAAGGAAGTGCACAGGTGGGCCGAGTAAAAGTTCAGGGGTCTTTCAAGCAAAGAATTTTTGTCCAGATCTGTGCCACTAACGGTTGCTACCTCTGTATTAACCATTATCTTCCCATTTTTTTTCCTTTCAAAGAGAAGACAAAATACGAGTGATGCACTTAGTCCCTGATACCTTAATATAAATTGTTATAGCTGGTGATTCTGTTCTGATTAGAGGTTCTGATGGACTTCAGAATATGGGCCGAGGAAAGGGACACAAATGTCAAAGTAAAGAATAATGAAGAGAGACCCTTTTTTGCCAATATTCCCCTCCGTCCATAGGTTGATCCCAAAGAATTCCAGTTCCTTCCCACCCGAAAGGATAGGAGGTTATGCAGTGGCTTTGTGATTTGGTTGAAACGAGTTTGTCTCATAATCTACCCCTAGGATGCTGAAGACAGAAGATACACCCTACTTGGGTCTAAAATAAGATGAGGTAATTTCTTGATATCTTGTTCTTATCTTATACAAAAACACACTATTCCAAATAAACATGGTAATCCTGGAACTAACCTATAATACGTGTAGGTCCACAAGGAGAGTGAGATCGGTACAGACAAAGTCCGGAAGTTTAATCATGAAATCTTTAGTCAAGGTAGACCTTTGTCAAATTTATGGTTCAGTCATTTACAGATTGGATGAACTTAGGCTGGTAATCTAAGCATCAGATTTCTCGTTTATAGAATAGTAATAGTAACAACCCAGCTTTCTTACAGGATTGTTGAGGTTCAGCAATTACATACACAAAGCAGCCAGCCACTGGCATGTACGAATGGGTAGGTATGATGCTTTTATCATGTACTTAGTGACTGTTCATGAAAGGGAACGGAACGTGCTAACCTATTTTGGAATCTCTCTGGCCAAGACAGCATAGCTCAGGGCTTTTACTCCCAGGATACACAGCCCGCTTTGGGCTATTCATTCTCAATTCACAAGAGAGCATTATGTTTTGCTAAAAGTTGAGTCTTCATAACACAAATACTTTCAGTTAATTTGATCAATAAGCAGGTTAAACCATATAGTTTAAATTACTTCTTTGTTTGACTGACTAAATATACTCAAAACTGTAAAACTGCTTCTACAGTGAGCATCAGAGAATAAGGACTAAGAAACCTTAAGATCATGGACCTTGAGAACACCGCCTTTTTGAAATCCTATTAAGGATTACAAGACCAAAATGAAATAGCTTTAAGCTCAGTAAGTTAAGGCGGCACAGCTCTGGCCCAAGAGCCAATCAACATTATTCCCCACTTTTGTTAGAACTAATAAAAGTTTTCTCTTTTCTTTTAGAACTATCAAAACCCTCTGTTGGCATTCAGAAACATATATAAGTCTTATTCAAGCAATGTGCAAGGAGATTATGTTCCAATATTCAGTCTCCCTTGCACGACAAGATAAATTCAGCCTTTTCCCGCAGAATTGACAATTATCGAAACAAGAAAACTGTAAGCCTGTGGGAGGAAGAAGCCCTGGTCTTCTGAAAGTCCATTTCTAGGTAACTTGATGCCATTATCAGCTGAAGAACTGGGGTCTCTCCTCCAGAGTCCACATGCCTTGAAAATGTTTATTCCTACAGAGTATTTACCTATAGAAATAAGTATTCATGCCTTGTTTCCTTACCGTGGCTCTCAACCTTCCTAATGCCGTGACCCTTTAATACAGTTCCTCCTGTTGTGGTGACCTCTAACCATAAAATTATTTTCATTGCTACTTGATAACTGTAATTTTGCTACTGTTATGAATCATAAATATCTGATATGCAGGATGTATTTTCATTGTTACAAAGGGGTCACAACCCACAGGTTGAGAACCGCTGCTTTAAAACATAGCACTATAGTTACTATTTAGAGTCAACTGTGAATACTGTGGTGGTATCAGAGGATGCAAACAGGGTAATCTCCAGGCACCTGGGTTTTTTGAACTTGTCCTAGAGGGACACAGATCAACATGTAAATGAGCCTGCCTGATTCCCATTTCCATTTCACCTCCAGGTCTACTCCCAAAGACTAAATCTTCTCTCAGTTCTCAGGGCTTCAGGGGACAGAGGGTGCAGGCAGGGAAAGAAGTTTGTGCCCAAATTCCAGCAGGCTCGTGGGGTGGGGGGTGAGTTGTGGGTAACTATGAACACATGCTAAACCCAGATTTTAGTAAGGTTTGTTATACAGTCTCAAGTCAACTTAGGTGATAAGAGTTATCTCCAGAGGTATTGGAGGTGAATTTCCAAATAATCATTTACAAACATAAATTTCCTTTGCCAAAGGGAAAGTTATGCCCTGCTTTTAGGCAGATAGAGGGAAAGCAAAGATAATTTTTTTTTTCAGATTAATATGAGGGTACAAATAATTAGGTTACATTGTTTGCGTTTGTTAGGCTAAATTCAAGTTGTAGGTGAGCCCTTCACCCAGGAGGTCATGCTGTATGCCCTCCCATTGTGTATATTAGGTGAGAGCTTACCAATCCCTGCTCCCTCTCCTTCCCCTTCCCCCCCTCCCACCACCCTTGAATTTCATTATTTTTTTCTCATGTGGGTGTTTAGTTCTTTATCTATTTGTCTCATATTAGTATAGAGTACATTGGATGCTTGCTTTTCCATTTTTGTGATACTTTATTAAGAAGAATGTTCTTCAACTCCATCCAGGTAAAGACAATACATGTAAAGTATCTTTTATGGCTGAATAGTATTCCATGGTATACATATACCACAGTTTATTAATCCATTCATGTGTTGATGGGCCCTTGGGTTGATTCCACAACTTAGTGGTTGTGAACTGAGCTGTGATAAACATTCCTGCGCCAATGTCTTTATGGTAAAAATGATTTCTTTTCTTCTGGGTAGATACCTAGTAATGGGATTGTGTGATCAAAGACAATTTTTTGAATAGCTACAGCCTGGAGAGTTACATAAGTAAGGATGACTGGCCAGAAGCAGAAGTCAGAATCTGCCTCCTGTTGCTGTCTGGGAAGCTGAGGGGGAGGAAAGAGAGCGCGCTTCCTCATGTGGAGTTCTTCTTCCAAGGCACAGCTCTTCTAGACCTCAGAGTTCACCCAGTTTCCCGTAGGCTTTTGCACTATCTTAAGAAATGTTTCCCTTAATAACATGGAGAAAACAAGAGAGCAACAATGCACAGGACCTTGAATCAACACAGAAACCTGATTCTATTAAAAGAACAGATGTAAGAAGTCTTACTAAGACTCCAGAGCCACTTAAAGTTCTGCTGGCTTGTATACGGAATGATGACAGCAAGATGTAATTCAGAAAATGAACTTCTTAATGCAGGAAATTCTTAATTCAGGTAATAGCAGTTGGTGAAATTGAAACCAATTTATTAAGTAAATAAAAGGAAAAGTAGATGCAGTCAAAACACTTGGGGGCTTGAATACTATCAATTTTAAAGAAGGTTTGGAATAGAATATAGCTAGGGAGCTACAGTTCTTTCATTTTTAGACTGTATTACCACTCTGATGTGTTGCTATAGTTCTCTGAAATTATTTAGGAAAAAAAGTGTAACATATCTGGAAAAATCCAGTTGACCTCTATTTTTATTTTATTTTTTATAATAAATTTATTGTGTGTATTTGAAGCTTCTAACTTGAATAAATGATACATACTGGTAGTAAAGTGGTTACTCTAGTGAAGAAGATTACAGATGTATCATCAGACATAGTTACATTTTTGTGACAAGAGCAGCTAAAATCTACTTATTTAGTAAAAATCCCTAATATAATTTTATTAACTTTATTCCTCATATTGTACATTGGATGTGTAAATTTCTAAACTTGCTCATTCTACATATCTGCTGCTTTATATTGTTTGACCTACTGCTTCCATTTGATTTCCCACCCTACCCACGGTAACTACTGTTTCATTCTCCATGTATTTGAGCTTTTGATAGATAGATATTTTCCACATATAGGTGAGATCACACCATATTTTTCTTTCCATGTCAGGTTTATTTCACTTAGATATGCATATTGTCCTCCAAATCCACCCATATTGTGGCAAATGGCAGGATATCCTTTTTTTTTTTTTTTTCTGAGAGCAGGGTCATGCTTTGTCACTCAGGTTTTAAAGGAAGGGATGCAATCATAGCTCGCTACAACCTATAACTCTTGGGCTCAAGCAATCCTCCTACCTCAGCCTCCCCAGTAGCTGGGGGTATAAGTGAACAACACCAGGCCCAGCTAATTTTATGGTTTTTTGTTTTTGTTTTTGTTTGTTTGTTTGTTTTTGTAGAGACGAGGTCTCACACTATGTTCCCCAGGCTAGTCTTGAACTCCTGGCCGCAAGTAATCCTCCCACTTTGGCCTCCCAAAGTACTGGGATTACAGGTGTGATCTACCACACCCAGCCTCAATCTCCTATTTTAGGGCTGAATAGTATTCCATTGTATGTGTGTGTATGAGTATATACAGAGGGTGCTAAAAAATGTATACATATTTTAAGAAAGAAAAAAACTGTATTAAATTTGTTACACTTAAGCCACATTTGACTTCTGCAATTGCAAGAATGTGACTCATATTCATCTTTTGTTATCAGTTTATATCGAGTATTACAATTTTAATACAGTTTTTTTCTTTCTTAAAATGTGTATACTTTTTTGGAGCCCTCTGTGTGTTATGTTTTTTTTTTTAATCTATTCCTCTGTTGATGGATGTTTAGGTAATTTCCATATCTTAGCTATTGTGAATAAGGCTGCAATGAACATGGGAGCACAGATCTCTTTACAAAATGGTGATTTTATCTCCTTTGGGTATAAACCCAGAAGAGGGATTGCTGGGTTGTATGGTAATTCTATTTTTAATTTCTTTAGGACACTCCGCATTGTTTTGCATCAGAGAGGTATGAGTTTACATTCCCACCAGTGCACACTAGGCTTCCCTTTTACACAAGCTCTCACCAGCTGTGTTCCAGGGCTCTCCTTCAGTCACTCTGCTGGCAATGCAGTAGTTGTTTGTTCATTGTTTTGGTCCTTCTTGGGTAGGGTGTGGACAAGTGTTAGGACAAGTTAGACAAGTGTTAGGACAAGTGTTAGGCCGTCTTTCTGACATCAGTCTGACCTCTATTTCTAAACTCTTCCTCAAGATTCAGCTACAAGTATAAACATTTCATTACATAAACTGGTAACAGCATACTTAATGAACAAGGCTTAGATTTACCTTCCAGCATCCTATTTTCCCATCTTCTCCACCAGCCTCCTGCTGCTCCCTATGAGAAACAATACATGTAGGCCTTCTACCATCCAAAAACATTGGATGATTTTAAACATTCCGCCCCCATGCCTCCTTGACCACAAGGAGGCTGCAACCAACACCGGGTAATTGGAGAAACCCCCGCTGGCTCTATCAATTGGTATAGGAGTGAACACCTACCCAAAGGTGAGCATTTCTGAGCCTTTCTTTACCAGAGATTTCCCAAAGTGAAGCTGGAAGAAAGAGCTCCCTTTTCTTTAGCATTGCCAAACCTTCCCCTAGGGATTGCGGGGTAATTCTGGAGCTGTCTGCAGCCACTTCCATTCAAAAAACCATATGAAGGGCTCAGCACCTGTAGCTCAGCGGCTAGTGTGCTGGTGGCTTTGAACCCGGCCCAGGGCCTGCCAAACAACAATAACAACTACAACAAAAAAAAATAGCCAGGTGTTGTGGCAGATGGCTGTAGTCCCAGCTACTTGGGAGGCTGAGGCAAGGGAATCGCTTAAGCCCAAGAGTTTGAGGTTGCTGTGAGCTGTGACACTAGGGCACTCTACCAAGGGCTACATAGGGAGACTCTGTCTCAAAAAAAAAAAAGAAAGAAAGAAAAAGAAAAACCATATGAAATGACAAAGATTAAGTGACTACAACAAGAAAAACAAAACTAAAGGCAGAAAATGGATAGTTCTGACACTTCTAGCCTTAGATCCAAGTGTCTCTGCCATCTATCTCATCTCTTCCTGCCCTATTATAAGAGCCACCACGTTCTCCCTTTTGGTTTGGTTTTGTTGGTTGATTCATTCATTCATTCATTCATTTTTTTGAGATGGAGTCTCTCTCTGTCACCCTGGGTAGAATACTATGGCATCATCATAGCTCACAGCAATCTCAAACTCCTGGGTTCAAGCAATACTCCTGCCTCAGTCTCCCAAGTAGCTAGGACCACAGGTGCCCACCACAAAGGCCAGCTAATGTTTCTGTTTTTAGTAGAGACAGAGTCTCACTCTTACTCAAGCTGGTCTACTACTCCTGAGCTGATCTACTACTCCTGAGTGCAAGGGATCCTCCTACCTCACCTCCCAGAGCATTAGGATTACAGGCATGAGCCACTGAAAATTCCCCTTTTTGGATGAATTTGAGATCAGTTTCTGTTACTTCACCCAAATGCATTCTGACCAATATACCTGTTTTTGGTTAAACAAACTATACTATATTCGTGGAATCAAAATTGTGTGGCCATTAAAATAATCTTACCAAGTATAGCTTTCAGTAAAAGTTACATGAATGGATGGCATTCAAAATGAATGATCTGATAGATTAAATGAAAAAGGCTAGTTATAAAACAATATTCACTGCCTAAGTAATTTTGTTAAAAACAGATGAATAACTAGAGAAAACAAAATTTTAATGATGGCTTTTTGTGGCTATTGGGATTACACATGATTTATCAAAATAATTTTGTATTATTTATAATTTTTACTTTTATAATAAGAAAAATAATGCTAAAAATCGAGTCTTTGTTTGGCTCAATCTTTTGATGGGCCTACGTACAAATTAAAACAGAATCACCCCCTCATTCACTTTGAATTTTACCATTCCCATTCTTTGTACATAAGTTTCCTTTAATTTAGTGATACATCATCCCTTTCCTTTTTCAAACACTGGAAGTTTAAAAGATGACATTTATAAGGATGGTAAATAATCAGCACCTTCCGTCAGCATAGTTTATGGCGTTTGGGCCAGTAGAGCAGTGCACAAAAGAAACATTTTGATCTAAATGAAGTCACTCAGTAACTTTCTGATTATTTTTCTCCATAGTAACACATATAAAATATGAAAAATATGTTTATTCAGGGTTTTTTCTTCTCTTTCATAACTATTTCAAAAAGCCTTGAGTGTATTTTATACCTCCTTAAAAATTTCGTCTTGTAGATGAGGTTCATTTTAACACCAAAGTCTGGGGCTTTGCTCCAATAACGTGACGCTATTATTGCATTCCTGATGAAATGCACTAATAGCTTAAAGTTTCTTTATTACATTTTTTTCCTCATGAAAATGAATCTGAAAGCTTTGGAAGGTGTTTCTAAAATAATGTTATAGGAAAAGTGAGCTTTTTATTAGACTTCAGACCACAGAAGAATCCCATGGACTTCTTTCAAATATAATTTAACCCTTTCATTCAAGAACTTAAGAGCTAGAGCGTGGTTTAATAGGTAGATTTAGAGGCTTCTGTGCTTCCAGCAATCTTCCTTTCATCAAAACAATGGCTATAATTAATATTTATGCTTTTGCCTTTCACCTCAAAGGACTTCACAAATTGCTACCACAGCACTCATGACACTCACTAATAAAGCACTTACTGCTCAATCTGGAACAGAAATTTACAGTCAGAACGATGGATGTGGCTACAAAGGAAGTTGCCGGTGACTTGAAGGATTCAACTCCCCATTACCAAAAGAATGAGTCAAGAGTGGGAAATCAATCAATCAGTTCCATACTGATTCCCCAAAGCTTATATATTGGGAATACTGTTAGGTTTGTTTTTTTTTTTTTTTTAGTATTTCCCACTATGAAGTCCTCCAAGGGTAGACAGATTACCGACAAAGAGCCTCCAGCCTTGACCTAATTTTATACACAGTACATACCATTCTCCTACCACCCTCTCCATCCCACTCACAGTGAATGCTTTTCACAGTGAAGGTAGTTTTTATAGTAAAGAAGAAGAATATATGACAGAAACTGTGTGCAACCTGTAAAGCCCAGTGTATTTATTATTTGGCCCTTTACAGAATAAATTTGCTATTCCTTAGAATCAAAGGCACAGCAAGAAAAGTCCAGCTGCAGAGCTTTTGCGATTCAAGCTATAAACATTGACTAACATTCATTAGAGTGTCTTTCAGGAACCTGGAGTCAGTGTGCAGATAAATATACTTTGTGGAAGCACATTTCAGGTGTTACTGAACTTTTCTTTGAGTCAGCCCACTGCTCTAGACTGACAGGAGATAGACTTTAACAAAGACCAAGTTCATGTGCCAACAAGCACATAGGAAACACTATACACACACAGAGGATGTTTGTCAACAGCCAGGAGCTAACGTCAAGTAGGATCGTTGGACTCTGTCATCACTCAGCAATAATGCTGAAAGGGAAGGATGAAAAGGAAAAGAAACGCAGCTAATGGTGTACAATTTAGGAGACCTACAGACAAGACTGAGCCCATCCAGATCATGATCCAATCAAACAGAACACAAAATGGTGCATGACTGTCTAGCTGCACACCTTTTATCAGCTATTTATTAGATAGTTGTTTATAAACCATACCCATTCTTACCAACAATGAAGATGAAATTATTAGGTTCCCAATATAATAACCAATATAGTTCCCAATATAGTGAAGCACTATGTTGAACCTACTATATATATCTTGAGACTCCAAAAACTGTTTGGTTTTTGGTTTTTGTAGAGACAGAGTCTCACTTTATCACCCTCAGTGGAGTGCTCTGGCATCACACAGCTCACAGCAACCTCCAACTCCCAGGCTTAGGTGAATCTCTTACCTCAGCCTCCCAAGTAGCTGGGACTACAGGCGGCCGCCACAACGCCCAGCTATTTTTCTGTTTTGCAGTTCTGCCGAGGCTGGGTTTGAACCCGCCACCTTCAGTATATGGGGCCAGCACCCTACTTGATGAGCCACAGGCACCGCCCCCCAAAAATGTTGTATTGTAATAAAATATATATGGCATAAAATGTACCATCTTAACCATTTAAGTGTACAGTTCAGTGGTGCTAAATACAGTGTGTTTACATTTTTGAGCAACCATGGATACTACAACTTTTTCATCTTCCCACACGGAAACTCTGTAGCTATTAGACCATAACTCCCCTTCACCCTCTCCCACAGCTGCTGGCAAACACCATCCTACTCCTACTTTCAGACTCAGTTTCCCTTTTCACTGAATACAGACCTCCAATAAGACAAACATTGCTATCCTCATTTTACAAGGACTGGTAATGGCACACCCCACATAATGGGAACCATCTGAAGGAGCGCTAGTGAGGCTCACGGGAATAGCCTCTGGCTCATGACAATCTTTCTGCCAAGTTCATTGGACACAGATCCCAGGTGACAGATTTTCCACCAAGAATCCAGAATCCTATTGGAAACTGAACCAGATGCATTCAGAATTGTTCTTTGTTGTATGCCTATCTCGGGAAGCTATAGTTAAAAACTACTTAACCACAAAAAAATGTATCCCCTGTAGTGAAGACACTGTCTCCATCACTATGTAAAAGCCCATTCTCCTCTAACCCTAAAGGGGGTACCTGACCAGATGGCTAATGGTGAGCGGAGGCTTAAAGAAACAAATTAAACACAGGACCAAACTTAGAGAAATCTAGACCCAAACTATGGGGTGGGGCCAATTACACAGCTTGAAAAGAGCCCTAACACCATGAGATTGTGGGTCTGAATGAACGCCCTCGACCCTCCCAGCGGCTGGTGTTTCTCCTAACGCAGAGAGATATCAACACTCTCACGCGTGTTCACCACAATCTGGAGAGCGCTTCGCTCATTTCTACCTCTGGCACCCAAGCCTGTCTCTGTGCTTCCCCGCCTGTGTGCTGTGCTCCCCCAGTGTGACAACTACTATGGTGTTTGGTCTGTTTTTAGCACCTGCTCAATAGCTGTTCGGTTTTCATAGGAAATTCATGCAGAGATAACAGCTTCTTCAGTAACATTTAGATTTGGGGGTTAGCACCCAAATCCCTATTTAATCCATAGCTGAGCTGCCCAAGGAATTAGACTAGTAGCATGAATTCTTGATTCTTAGAAGTAAAGCTGCATGGCTCAAGAAAAAAAAATTTTTTTAAAGAGGAAAGAGATCCCCTCCCCTCATTTTCTGAGCATGATGCTGGTTCAAAGGAAAATTCTACAAGTTGTATGACAGCTGCACATCATCCTTTCCTACAACCCTGTCCCACTTCCTAAATATTAGAACTGTCTCTTCACTCTGGCACCTCTCCAAGGCCATGCTGTCCACACTCTCCCTTTCATTTCCACTAACCAGAGCTCCTTATGGACAGAAATGGGTATCTGGGTGCACTGGCTCACACCTATAATCCCAGCACCTTGGGGGGCTGAAGCAGGAGGATCTCTTGAGTCCAGGAGTTTGAGGAGTGACACTTCATAGTGACATATGACATAGTGACATAGTGACACTTCATCTCTCAAAAACATAGGGTCCAAGTCTTCCCAACCTGTGCAGCTCTAAAACGCATCGTAGTCATCAATACACAATAAAATATATTTCTGCTTCTACTCTGGACAATCAAAATGCCATCCTTCCCTCAGTGCTAATAAGCCGCTCACCTAGAGGTGAGGGGAGGTGAGCAGTTCACACTTTGTAAGTCCACTTTGTATTAGAAATGGGGCTAACATTTAAAATTCATTATCTTGTTTAACTCTTTTAAATTTTTAAATTATGGGAATGTTTAAACATACACAAAAGTAGAGATAGTGACAAAATGAGCCTGCTCTACCCCATACCCAACCTCAACCCAGGTCCAAAACTGCTTCATCTATACACCTTACTCTCTCCGTCCCCCCTCACAGTAGGTTATTTAAAACAAAGGCCTACACATTACATTGTTTTACTTATATTTTACCAGTTTCCTAATTTTAAAATTAAAAAAAATGTTGTATGTGACAGAGTCTCTGTCACCCTGGGTAGAGTGCCACGGCATCATAGCTCACAGCAACCTCAAACTCTTGGGCTCAAGTGATCCTACTGCCTCACCCTCTGGGTAGCTGGGACTACAGATGCCCACCATAACTCCCAGCTAGTTTTTGTATTTTTACTAGAGACGGGGTTCCACTCATGCTCTGACTGGACTCAAACTCCTGAGCTCAAGCAATTCACCCACCTCAGCCTCCCAGAGTGTTAGGATTACAGGTGTGAGCCACTATACCCATCCAGTTTCATAATTTTTTTAGACATTAAGCATTTATTTGTAAATTAGGTATGGAGCTGGTGCTTTTACTTCAACTGTTATGAATTTCTAAATATAAATAGTATCTTGGTTTTTCTTTACTCATGCAGGATTAATGTATAAATTAAATGTACTTAATCTTAGCCAAAAGGCTGAGAAGCAAAATATAAATTAAATACAATGAAGTTATACTTAACCACCTCACAGATAAGAGGGATAATGAAATTATTTTACCCATATAAATACTTATACTTAAACCTGAAATGTTTCACACTTCTTCTGTTATACCCTTTTTGTTAGTTCTAAAGCTAAATACACAAAAATGTATATTTTCAAGTTAGGGAAAGGAACAAATATAAAAAAATGGATTATACTACCTTTTGTATACAAGATTTTGTTTTTGATCTTATCTTTTAAACTTACATTCTATTAAATTTCTGGAGGGAAATCTTCCTGTTGAGTTATTAAATATTAAATTATATTATAATAAATACAGCGTTTAACGTAAAAAGACAAAAAACCACAGCCTTTTAATGTGACAGATTAACAGCTTATTTTCACATACTAAATCAGAAGAATTGAAGCCCAAATTAAATTGTGTTATTTTAATATCTATAAATGTAAAGTTTTGAAAGTTATTTTTACAGACCAGTTCCTAAATATTATCAACATGTTATGTTTAACATCATAAATACATCATCAAGATATATTTTTTCTCTAATTTTTTTAAGAAAAGTTTTATCACCCTGATTTCCCAGAAGAAGAATCTTGAGTAAATGACCCATTTTTCATGTAACCATAAGGTGGGGGCAGTAAATTTGAAACCAGTTGGAATTAGGTAAAAAAAAAATCCCTTATTTCTACATTCTGATGACCCCTCAACCTTCGAAGAGACAAATTACTTTCTTGGAATACAGTGTTTGCTAATCTCAATAACGCTCCAATTTGGTGAAGTGCTTTTTCTTCCCCAAACCACATTCTTTAACTTCATCCCCATCCTACTTCTGAACCCATATATTTTCCAGAACTCTCAGTTTTTCACCAAGAACAGCAACTGTCACAAGAAGAGAGAGCAGAACAGTGGCAGTGGTGGCCATCGTGTGTGTTTCCTGGGTGAGTTGACATGCACACGCACAATCCCAGGTAGGAATAAAGAAAAACTCTCATTAGACAACTATAACTGAAAAGGATTCAGGATAATAGGATTGTCACAATCAAAACTACAATTTAACCATCAAAGCTGAAGGCACTGGAGGAGAAAAATTCATCACAAAGGAACTAATATATTTAAAAGATTAGATTTATTTATGCTTCTAATTTGAAGTCTGTTACCTCAAAGAATCTGCTCCATGGTTACATCACGAATCCTAAACTGGCTCAAAGGCCAGAAGTTGGTAATAAACCAAAGCCATGGGCAACAGATGGATTACAATTTGTGGCATAGTCACACTGCAAAATATTATACACCTGCTGGCAGCATAAAGAAGGAATCTTACATAATGTTGACCACAAAGCAGCAAATCAGAAGAATAATTCCTTATGATTTTCTTGATATAAAATGTTAAAGCAGGCAAAACTAAACAATGTTAGAGCAGGAGAGAAAAGGAAGGAAATGATTCTCATAGGGTTATAATGACAGCTCCCTTTCTGTGGCAGGAAGCAGATTGCAGCTCCCTCAGGACACAGGGGAAGAGGGTGAAGAGCTTCAGGTGTTGACAAGGTTGTATCTCTCAAGTAGGATGGTGGTTGCATGAAGTCCAGTGTTTAACCGTTCATTAATGTGTACATATATGATGTGCTTTTATGGAAGCATTATATAGTTCATAATGTTAAGTGTTTAATTTTTTAAATTATAGAATGATTTCCCCCTGGATTCTACAAAGCTCTAAAGAAATAAGAAAAAGAACCAAGTTACTATAAATATTCCCAAGGCAAAGATAAGGAACTGTGCCTCTATTTTCTCCTTTAGATTCTAAATTTCACTGAGGCCCTGGGTTGGAATTCTTAACCCACAGTGGATGTTAAACAAATATTTTATGGTGTTGAGGACTTAAGTAATGATTTATATAAACAGCAGGAGCTGCTGTGCAGATTGTACTCTCATGGCACAATTTAAACCTGACCAGAGGGACCTCACTGTGGTGTGTCTGACGCTGAGTGTAGTGTACAAGAAAGTCTCATTCACTCATCAAGCCAGCAGAGTTTGGGGGCTTGTTTTGTGGTTGAGAACCCAGTGTTTGCCAAATGACATTTCCTTATATGGTCGGGGGTCTATAAATTAGCATGATTTGTAAGAAGGGCAATTTGGTGATATTCATCAAAAACTTTCTTTTTTTTTTTTGTAGAGACAGTCTCACATTATCGCCCTCAGTAGAGTGCCGTGGCGTCACACAGCTCACAGCAACCTCCAAATCCTGGGCCTAGGCGATTCTCCTGCCTTAGCCTCCCGAGGAGCTGGGACTACAGGCGCCAGCCACAGCGCCCGGCTATTTACAAAAACTTTCAAAATAATATCTTTTGACTCAGAAATTCCACTTCTAAGAATTAATCCTAAAGAAGTACTCATGGAATTTGCATGCAAAGATTTAGTTATAAGGATATTTGTAATAGTATTATTTTTAAGGAAAAAAATGGGAAACAACATAACGATGATGGAAGTTGTTAAACATATTGTAGTTCACCCTGTCAATAGAATTCCACGCAGCCATTAAAACTGATGGCATGGAACGATATTTTTAAACATGCAAATAGGCTTATCATATACTGTTATTTTAAAAATTTGGTTGTAAAGCTCTGAGAGAGAGAGAGAAGGAGAAAGGAAAAGGAGGGAAGGAAAAGAGGGAAGACGCAAATCACCCCAAACTTAGTAGCTTAAAACAACAGACATTTGTTCTCTGTCCTAGCTGTATGGGTCGCCTACGGTGCCTGGGTTCACATGCGCTCTTGTGATAGTCTCATTTTGGAGACTACCACAGGGTGACCAACTCATCCTGCCTTACTGGGGACTTTTCTGAGGGCTGCACTGAAAGTTCCACATCCAGGAAACTCCCCTCAGGCCTGCGCAAACCAGGCCCATTAGTCTCCGACTACCTGCCACAGATAAATGCTCCAGTGACAACAATGACAATAGGTGATGGGATGACGGATAGAACATATTTTCTTTTATTTCATTTATCTACATTTTCTACAGTATATCATATCTATGTATGCATCTGGAACAAAAATCCTTTTTTGAACTAAAACTTCATTACCTATAATTTCCATCATTTAAACTATTTTATTTCAGCAGCCTGTTGGAACTAACTTTCATTCCACATGTAAAGTGATCGAATGATATAAATAAAACTGCCTGGAAGATGTTTAAAACCTTCCGATTTGGAATACTCGTTCCCAGTCTCATTTCCTGCCCTGCCCAAATGCAGATTCAATAGACTCCCAGCAATAACAGGGGCTCATCTGGCAGTGATTCTAACCCAGGGGCAGAAGGTGAAAGACTGCAGTGTTCAAAAGCCCCCAAAGTACAACTGATGTGTTCCCAGGTATGTCTAGTTACGAACTTTTAAAACATGCTTTTACAGTCAGGTTTATATATTTTTAAAAAAGAAAGTGAGTTTTTACTATTCCATACCAAGGTTATACTTTCTTAATTTAAATTTATACAATTTTGCTCCATTTAATACATTTGCACATTCACTATAAAACTTCATGTCCTACAATTCAAGTCCATTAAAGAATAGGGTAATGTTTTTGACTGTGGTAGGGACATCAGGCCTTTTACATAGTCTAGCAAGCTTGTTATATACGTTCTTCTTTCACCAGTTTGAAATTATCCGGCTTTCGCTGTTCATTAGTTGAGCAGCCACAGACTAGACTTATTTCCTTTCCATAATGAATGTTCTCATAACTTTAATCAGTCCAAGTTGTTGATTACATAGTCAGGTGCAGTAATTAAGATGATAAACTTAGCTAACATAATCCTCTTTTTTGCAAACGTCAGCCTTGTTTTTCCCCCCTCTTTCAGCAGTGTGTGCACACATGGACACATGATTTTGTTTTCTGGGAACTTGCCTTTCTGCATAAAAGGTTTCTTCCATAAAAGATTCCCTAATGATTTAAGAGAAATGTAATAAGAGACGAACGATAAACTGTGATGGGAGATGGAGAGACGCAGGCATAATATTCTGCTTCTACTAGGGAAATAATTGTTTTACAGGATGTGAGCAATTTGATGCTGAAGCTGTAGTCTGTTCAGAATCAACTATTTCTCCTCCTATGCCAGCAAGTCTTCGTAAGTTACTCTAGGCCAATAATTAAAGAATGAAGAGCAGAGCTCTTCCTTACTAACGAAGCTTTGTAATTCTTACTCATGGCAAAGATGCATTTAGCCTTATAAAATTAAATATGCTCCTCTCCGAGGTTCATGAAAGAATGTCATTCCAGAATTCCAGATGCACTGTTAGCTTCACCGGGGTTATAGTCTTATTGCCGGGGCAATAGAAGGTTAAATAAGAAAAAAAAGGAAAAAGATATTTTCTTAGGTAGCATTTGCCCGTCCCTCATGGAGTGTTGTTTTACACTGCCATGTCTTATGGATTTAATTTCAACTAATACAGAAAACAGGTCCTAGCCCTCTGGAAAAGGAGCAAATGAAGTATATCTTCTTCTACGTGGCTTTGGCAAAACAGTCTGGACTTGCTCAGGCTTAGCCCCTCAGCCTCTTAAGGTCTCTGAATCCCCTCACGTTTGCTCTGGGTGTGACTAGACCTGGGAAGAGGACACTAGTACTTTCTGAAGCAAGGAAACTCTTCTTTCCTTCCTTTCTTCCTTCCTTCCTTCCTTCCTTCCTTCCTTCCTTCCTTCCTTCCTTCCTTCCTTCCTTTCTTTCTTTCTTCCTTTCTTTCTTCCCTTTCTTCCTTCCCTTTCTTTCTTCCCTTTCTTTCTTGCCTTTCTTTCTTCCCTTTCTTTCTTGCCTTTCTTTCTTGCCTTTCTTTCTTGCCTTTCTTTCTTGCCTTTCTTTCTTCCCTTTCTTCCCTTTCTTTCTTCCCTTTCTTCCCTTTCTTCCCTCCTTCCCTCCTTCCCTCCTTCCCTCTCTCTCTCTCTTTCTCTCTTTCTTTCTCTCTCTCCTCTCTCTCTCTCTCTCTCTCTCTCTCTCTCTCTCTCTTTCAACCCTCCTGATTAGCTGCCAGTGGATCGGCCTCATCCCTTTTCAGGTGGTGAGTTGACACAGTGGGGAGGGGGCGCCTAAAACACTGAGCCATCCTGTAAGGCTTATGTCACATACCTTAAACTTTGTGTAACATGTGCAAATCACATGTTAGGAAGGAAAATATAGATTTTGAAGAGGGATACAAACCCAGAGGGGAGAAGACCAGCAACAAAAAAGTATGCCCAAAATACTGGTTTTCTTTGCCTGTATAAGAAACTTACAAAATAAGATTTTTTTTTTGATATCACAAGATATTTCTAGACAAATACCTGCCTGTTTTATAGCCTTCTATTACCTCAGAATGGAAAAAGATCTTATACATCACCTAATTCAATGTTTTATAAATGCTGGGGCATACCAGTCACCTACAGTGAACTTAGTCAAAATATAGATGCTCTTGAGCCAAGATATCTGTATCTTTTTTTGAGACAGAGTCTCATTCTGTCACCCTGGGTAGAGTGCCATGGGGTCATAGCTCACAGCAACCTCAAACTCTTGCCTCAGCATCCTGAGTACAAAGAGTATAGGCACCCACCACAATGCCTGGCTATTTTTTAGTAGAGACAGGATCTCACTCTTGCTCAGACTGGTCTGGAGCTCCTGAGCTCAGGAGCTCCACCGCCTCGGCCTCCCAGAGTGCTAGGTTTACAGGCATGAGCCACCCGCTCATATGCCGGCTCCTAAGACATATGTATTTTTAACAGTCTCCTCAGGGGATTTTTGGCACCTCAGCATTTAAGACTCATCTCGTCTAAGGTCCTATCTTATATAGGCACCTTCATACAGCTGCTAATAAACCATTCTCCTTTGGCTCCGGCAAACAGCTGCAAATAACGTGAGATAATATTGGGTGTTGGTAAATAACAGAAGTCTACCAGGAACTCCAGGGTGCACTATATGCCGTTCTTGCTACATGTGTATGTGCCTAATAGCTGCGTAGCCCCTTCTTTCTATGACGAAACAAATAGCAACTTATTATTTAAGTGAGTAGGAAATGGATAAATCATTTTCAGTTTTGTTTTTATTTTCAAAACTAATCTGTTAGAACGTGTTCCCTGATTAGAGTTTGCTATACTTGTGTGCCTCACCTGTGCATAATGGTTAGCACTTGTACTCTGATTCTGACACAGATGTGTATTTATCAACTGAATGTAGTTCTTGACTAAAGCCTTGTATGAATTCTGAAAATGATCCCGAGAATTAAATTTTTATTATGTAAATGACTATCATTTATTTTAATAAATGTTAATTTAACCACGTGAAACAGTGCAGGTGTTCTGTGGTTACTACTGGCTGATCTGACTATAGTTGTGAGTCATTTCAGCAGAAAGCCCATCTGTGCATCTATGAGCTGAAAGTTTTCATTGCTCTTTATGCTGTCTGGCTGCCATTCTCTCGTTCCGGAATCCCAGCAAACCCCTCAGTGGAAATGCTGCTTTGCAGATGTTCAGAGGCCACGTGTGTACATTGGGAAGAAGGCTTACAGAGGGCCAGCACATTGTCTAACTTTTTTTTTTCATGATGTAAAAAAGAGTCTTATTAATTTTTGTTGCTTAGACTTGAAAGAAAGACAGTAAAAGTTCTTATGAGACTCACACCTGGCCTTTTCACAGATTGGGTTATGCTGCAGATTAAATCACACCCCTGAGTACACGGTGGTGTAACGTGAGCTCTGTCATTGTGACACAGGAAGCCAACAATGCGGGTGTTTTCTCTTCTCTGGACAACGGGTTACAACGGTATTTCACTATCTCAGCATTCATTGCCTCACGCTAGAAGTCCTGGTTAAGCACAGGCTTAGAGCTGAGCCTAGTTTTCCTGACCACTAGTTCTTTGGACTTGACTTTCTAGATGCAGATCAGGAGACCCCATATGCCTGCAAAAGAGCAATGTATGTTTTTGATAATGTTCAAATGGGACACAAAGTCTAAAAGCAACACCAGAGATTTCTGCCACTGCCAGGTCTTACTTCTGTCAGCCCATCTCCTGTTCTCCAGTGTAACCTCTATAATGATAACCAAGTGCAATCAACTGAGCTTTGCTAATAGCCATGGAAAAGCCTGAACACAATGTTCTGTCCCAAAGTGGGTGGCTTGCCCTTCTCAATGTGACCTTGTAGACGTGATGGCCATCATCTGGGATATAATGTGGAATGCTAACACTAAACCTGTTCTCATGGGCCAGAGAGTGGGAGAGGGAAGCATTGTGACAGGTCTGCAAGGGAATCAGGAGATACAGGTTAAGCATAGGTTTGTAACATTTCTCAAATCATAATCCCAGTCTTGGTGTATAGCTGATATCACCCTCGTCCAAGACAGGTAACTGTGGGGGAAAATGTAACAACTAAATACTGAGGCTTTTAAATAAACATAACCCTTACTCAGCTGTTCAAATGCTATCCTCTTGAGGGGGGTATCTGGAGAAGTTATTTTAATGATGTTACCATTGGTCAAAACATTGTGGGTCTTCTCCTTTGGAACAGTCTTCAAAGTTGCCTTTGGTACAAAATGGTAGCCCACCATTCACGTATTAATAGTATTTTCTTTATTCAGTGAAAACTAAAAAAAAAAAAAAATCCACTACCGTAGTATAAAAATGTGTATCATTTAGGACATTCATTCATTCGTCCATTTATTGATTTGTTCATTTATTTAGTCAGCAACTATTTACTGAGTACCTACCAGTAGCCACACATTATAATAAGCACATATACATAAGGAAGTCCTTATAGGGACACACAGTGTAGTAGAAGAGAGAGAAGGATATACAACTAATCAGAGTACAAGAACATACATGCCATAATCAAGGTACAACATAAATGCTATTCATGGGAACACAAAGGAAGGAGAAATAATTTAGTTTGGGTGGTTAAGGAAGTTTCACCGAGGCAAAAGATCTGAATACAATCTTGATATAGCAAGACAAAGGCTATACTTAATAAGATGTCAATAGGAAAAGAAGAATGAAAGAAGAGAAAATGATTCTAAGTGAAGGTAATAATGTAAGTAAGGACATTAATAAATTGTAAAACAGGGTGGTGACTATGGCTCAGTGGGTAGGGTGCCGGCCCCATATACCGAGGGTGGAGGGTTCAAACCCGGCCCCAGCCAAACTGAAACAAAAAAATAGCCAGGTGTTGTGGTAGGCGCCTGTAGTCCCAGATACTTGGGAGGCTGAGGCAAGAGAATCACCTAAGCCCAGGAGTTCAAGGTTACTGTGAGCTGTGATGCCAGAGCACTCTACCAAGGGTGATAAAGTGAGACTCTGTCACTGCAAAATAAATAAATAAATAAATAAATTGTAAAACAGCATAGGGGTAGAAGGACAAGGCAATTTAATGGTAGAATTGTCTTTTCAGCAAGTGGTGCTGGTGCAACTGAAAATGCACATGCAAAATATGAATGTGGATCCCTAACTTCACACCACACACAAAATTAGCTCAAAGTGGATGATAAGTCTAAATGAAGAACCTAAAACTATAAAACATTTAGAAGAAAAGTCAGGAGTGACCTTGGGTTAAGCAATGATTTCTCAGCGATGGACACCAAAAGTATAAACTGCCAAGAGAAGATCACTAAGTCAGACTAGGTCAAAATTAAAGACATTTGTCCTACAAATGACACCATCAAGAAGACAACCCACAGACTGGGATAAAATGCTTGACAATCATATATCCACTAATAATAATCATATATCCACTTATACAATGTAAAAAACTCTGAAAACACAATAAGCAAAGAAAAATGACCCGATTTTAATAGACATCGCTCTTAAAAGATAACGTGAATAGATAAGGAACATATGAAAATACGCTCAACATCACTAATTACTAAGGAGATGCTAAACAAAACCATAACGAGATACTAGTTCACAAAGATGGCTATAATCAAAAAGACCACCAGTAAGAAGTATTAGTGAGCATGTAAAGAAGCTGGAAGCTTCAGACATTACTGATGGGAACATATAACACTTCCACAGCAGTGCAGCTGCTCCGGAAGACAGTTTGGCAGTTCTTCAAAATGTTTCACATAGAGTTACCATATGACCCAGCAATTCCACTCCTCAGTATACACCCAAGAGAAATGAAAACATACATCTGCACAAAGACTTGTATACTAATGTTCCTAACAGTATTATTCATATGGAGGGGAGAGGGAGAAGAAAAGACTGGAAAAGTAGAACGAGACCAGATGGTAGAAAGCGTTGAATGTCATGTTGAGGGATATGGTCAAAGAAAAAAGATAAGTCCAGCAACAGCATGGAAAATTATCTGAAGGGGTGTAGGCTGGGCATAAAACCAGTGAGATGTTTCCACATTCAGGATTAAGAGTGATAAACATCTAAGTCAGGACATGTACTTAGGGATGACAAGAAATGGATGTATTTAGGAAATATTTGGAGCTAGAAATTCTGAAAATATTTCTTGAAGAGGAGTTCCAAAAACAAAAAACAAACAAACAAAAAAGAATATTCAGTAATAGCAGCAGCCGTAAGCTACATTTACAGCTTCCCAAGGTTACCGCTGTGGAAGAACACACTCTGTTCCCCTTTGCCTTCTACAAACTCTACACCACATGTGCTGGGCTGGAGCTACATGGCCAGGACGCACACCCGGAATGCGCTCATTTCTTCACAAAGGTGTTTGTTTTTAAAGGCCGATCTACACTGTTCATGTTTCTGCCTATGATCTTGTCAGAGAAGTGGAGAAAAGGCGCATAAACAGTGGTCCTAACCAGTAAGTTTATTTTGGGGGGCAGAGTTCTTTTATTTATTTATTTATTTATTTATTTATTTAATAGTGTGACTAAAACTTGGCTGTCTCAAGTAGTTGAAAAAAATACAGAAGTTGGAGTGGTCTTCCATTGCCCCAGTTACAGAGAATGAAAAAAAAAAAAACTATAACTATTTTTGTAAAATTAATCAGACTTAAAAATTAAATGATTTCATGATAATGTAATCCAAGTTCTGTCATCCTTATACACTATCAACAACTCTACCTGAAATAAATTGCAGCTATGGGCTCATGTAAATGGCTTATACAAACTTTTAAAGCATGCCTTAAATCAGATCACCTGAGCACTTATTAATTGCCAGCCAGAGGATATGAGAAAAATGATTAACTACTCCCCTGGCAGATAGGGATCAGGGACTAGGACTGGGGAGAAATGGACTCAGAAGAGAAACCAATGAACCAAATCATCTCCCTGCTTCCAACTGCAGGGCTATGGAATGAAATCTTTGCCCCAAGGGCTCATAAACTCCTTTGCTTAAATTAGAAAGTTTAGACTATACTCTCAGCCAAAAAAAAAAAAAGAGAGAGAGAGAGAGAGAGCCATTAGGGATTTTAAATAAGCAAGGTAAAAAACAAAATAACTTTGTTTTCAATTCCATAATACACAATACAAACAAGGGGCCAGGAAAGGCCAGTGATGCAGTGAACACAATGCATAGCTCCCCAGAGCCTTCTCTGGAATCTGGGTTTCAGGCAGCAGGCAGCATCTTGTGTTAGACGACACTAGGAGATTACTCACATAAAATGCTGGAATAGTTTGTGTAAAATTTAAGGACGACTAGAAGGTCCCACAAAATAAATTTTTAGACCAACAGAGCTAAGTATATACTAATATGATAATTCACCATTACCACTTCAAAGTAAAGAAGAATTTGTGAAAATTGGATGGTGGCCAGTTTTTTTGCATCTTCACCAAGAACATAAGCTGAAGTTGTTGTTAAATAGTAGGGTTGAAAAAGTTTTCATCTGTAATATTCCATCTACTGCTGAAATGGTACATGGAAGACATTACCTATTTCCATTAGAGTTTTAAAAGACAAATATGGTAACTTTTGCATGGATCGTGTATGCATGGGAAACAGGAATCTATGAATTCTGCCAGGAGGCAGTAGAATTACCTTAGAAATGCAGCTATCACTTGATGTTAGCTTTAGATGTGGTTTTTGTATTATCTGATTACTCTTAAACTAGCAACTAACTAACCGCAGCTGAGAAAATAAAAATTAAGAAGAGTCCTATTTTTTCAAAGCTAATTTTCAGATGTCACATAATTACTCCAATTAAAACTTGTAAAGGGATTTTTCTACTAAAAATCAATAAAACAGGCCAGACATAGTGGCTCACACCTGTAATCCTAGCACTTTGGGAGGCCAAGGTTGGAGGATCACTTGAGGCCGTGAGTTCAAGACCAACCTGAACAAGACCAAGACCCAGCTCTATTAAAAATTGAAAAATTAGGCCAGCAGAGACAGCTCACACCTGTAATTCTAGCACTCCAAGAGGCCAAAGTGGTATATTGCTTGAGCTCAGGAGTTCAAAACCAGCCTGAGGAAGAAAATGGAAAACCTAGCCAGGTGTGGTGGCACATGCCTATACTCGGAAAGCTGAGGCAAGAAGATCACTTGAGCCCAAGACTTTGAGGTTGCTGTGAGCAATAATGATACCATGGCATCTACCTAAGGCAACCAAGTAAGACGCTATCTCAAAAAAAAAAGAAAGAAAAGAAAAATCAGCTGAGCATGGTGGCACAGACCGCTAGTCCCAGCTACTCTGGTGGTTGAGGCAGGAGGATCACTTGAGTCCTGAAGTTGAAGTTGCAGTGAGGTATGATGATGCCATTGCACTCTAGCCAGAATGACAGAGCATGGCCCTGTCTCAAAAAAAAAAAAAAAGAAAGAAAGAAAAGAAAAGAAAAAAAATCAACAAATTAATACCAGAATGTATTTAGAAAAATAAACATGGCCAAAGCCCAAAGAACATTCTGGAAAAAAACATGACAGTATTACAGAAATGGACATGTAAGTCAAGAGTACAAAATGGAAATAAAAAATTATATCCAATTCTTTGTAAAAAATATAATATATGACAAAGTAAACTCACATAAGGGAGTGGGAAGGACTTTTAAAAATGATGTTGGAATAAATAGTTGGCAAGGAAGGAAAAAGTCATTTAGAGTCATCTGTTATCCTACATAACAAAATCATCTTTAGATGAATTTATAGATTCATTCAACAAACAACACAGCAGGTCAACTGTATGTGGGTTATACAAAGATGAAAGACCCTGTTCTTGTCCTTAAGGTTTTCAGTGTCATGGGGTGGGGGGGAAGATAAGTAAATAGAAAATTACAAAATGGCTTGATAGGTAGAAGTTTGAATTTTTCCTTCCACTAAGGTTGAACAGATAAGGGGAGTTTAGCTGGGCAATGGTAGAGCAGCTTTTAAAAGAATAGCTTCTTCCAGACATTCCAGGTACTCTGTGATGGGAGCACAGAGCATGTGGATTGGGGCATGACAGGGAGGGTAGAACACAAGAGCAGGAAAAGAGAGTGTGAGCATAAGGAAGAGAGTCAGAGACAGATCCCAAAGGGCCTTTCTCATCTAGGAAATGTGAATTGGATCTTCAAACTATGGAGCTACATTGAAGGACTGTAGGAAGGAAGTGGCCTTGGTTAGATCTGTGGTTCACAGAGTTCACTTCACAGCAATGTGGCAGGAGTTTTAAGCAGAGAAGGGCAAGCTCTTTGCGGGATCAGTTGGAAGGTGGAGGCAGTTTTCCCAAAAGATAGGGAAGAGGGCCTGAATGAGAGAAGGTTGGGGATGGAAATAACCAAGGCAGAAGCTATTTAGGAAGTAAATTTGACAAACCTGAATTACCCACATCTCTAGCATTCTGATCTGAACTGGATGGAGATACTGTTCATCAGAAAAGAGAATTCAAGCGGTAGGTAGTTTGGGAGCAGAAGGTAATAGATGCAGTTTCAGACACACTGAATTTGAAAAATTTGAGAGGTCAATTTACAAGCCTGTTTTTATGCATTGACAGCCATCAATAATATGAGTGGTAGCCACTTATACATTAAATTCATTTAAATACAAATATATACTGAGTATGAACTATGTTCTGAGCTGTCCAACGTTCTGGGGATACTGAAAAATCCAAAATAGACAAGGGCCCTGCTCCCACAGACCTCACATTCTAATGGTGTGAGTGTGGCAAGGGTGGGAAACAGATAATAATCAATTATATAAATACATATAGAATTGTCCTCATAGACATTATATGTTGGTGATAATATCTGTGAGGAAAAATAAGGAACCTAGAGAGTGACTGGGTGCAGAACCGGGTAGGTTAGGCAAGTGGGGCGCTCAGGACACTCCCTGCACAGAGGCACACTTTCTCAGCTGCTGACCTTGCACTGCACAAGAGCAGGGAAAGAAAATTTGACACACCAGGGACCTCATGTGTCCCACCCTAGTCCCAGCCATGACTAGATACCTGCTATTTTCTTTTTTTTTTTTCTGAGACAGAGCCTCAAGCTGTCATCCTGGATAGACTGCGGTGGCATCACAGCTCACAGCAACCTCCAATTCCTGGGCTCAAGCGAGTCTCCTGCCTCTGCCTCCCAAGTCACTGGGAATACAGGCGCCCGCCACAACGCCCGGCCATTTTTTGGTTGCAGCCAACATTGTTGTTTGGTGGGCCCGGGCTGGATTCGAACCCGCCAGCTCAGGTGTACATGGCTGGCGTCTTAGCCCGTTGAGCCACAGGCGCCGAGCCGATACCTGCTATTTTCTATGGACAACCAGGGGAGGCTCCTGTTTGAAAGGTGACAGTTGAGTAGAAATACGTAAAGACATGTGTCCCCACATCCGGGGAAAGAATATTTAAGCAGAGAAATTGTATGTGTGAGGGTCCTGTGGGAGAAGAGTAAGTAATGTGTTCAAGTAGGATTTCCCAGAAAGATCACCAAGAAAGAACGTACAAAAGAGATGAGAACCAGAGACAGAGACCACAACTAAGGGATAAGCAAAGGGGAAAAGCCGAAAAAGAAGGCTAAGAAGGTGAGGCCAGAGAGATAGGAGAAAAACCAGTGTGACCTGTCACCAAAGCCACAGGAGAAACTTTCCAAAGAGGAAGCACCCAATACTGTCAACAACTGCAGGGATCAGGTAAGATACCACAGAAATTTTTTAGAGGGGGCAACTAGGAATTTGTTCTGACCTGGGAAAAAAGATTCCAACTTGGGTATTCTTCCTAAACTAATTCCACAGCTGAATGAAAGTGTTGGCGTGTACTTCTAAACAATCCTCTTTCTGGTATGGAGAAGCACCATAATTATTTCCATTTCAGACAAACCCAGCAATGCAGAAACTAAAAATTACAGTTCAATTTGAGCACCTTCCACCCAGACATAATAGTCTCACGGGAACTGATTCATAACGAAAGCCTCTGAATTCATGTCCCAGCTGGCCATCTCCTTTCTCATACGTAGGATCAGTTTTTGAAGTGGCCCTTCCCTATTGGAAGACATATGAGGTCAGACAAGTCTGTGAACTCATCCTAGAAGAAGTGCTACATACCTCATTGCTGAATACCACTACAGTTACCAGATGGCCAAGGGGAGTACTTGGAAGGTGAGCGTAGTAATATTCAGCAGTAAGGTAGGCACTTTCTAGGTTGAATTCATCAACTTAGTTATCAGACTTCCTACAACAAGAGCTCTGATGGCCACTCCAGAAAAAGAGTCCAAAATTACTTTGAAGGGTGGACTAGGCACTGGCATCAGTGCCTAGCTTTCCAAAGGGAGTACTTTGAAGGTGACCATAGTGATATTCAGCAATGACGTATGTAGTGCTTCCACGATAAGTATGTGAGCTGAATTGTCTGACCTCCTAGAATCTTAATCTCTGACCTTTAAAACAGGGCCAGGTTGGTTCAACATAACACATTGGTCTTGGAAGCACCCTGGGAATTCCTCACCCTATAGAATGTGCCTAGGTTATCTCTTTGGCTTAGTGAATGGGCATCATTTATTAACTAGAATGAGCATGAAACTCCAGGTTTAACTAAAACCAAAACTTTGCTAGATGGAGTAGTTTCCTTTTAACTGCATTCTAGTACTTTAGAGAAATGGTGGTTTCACAGGCTCATTCTCAATATTCATTTGCTAACCAAAACAAAATTATAAATATCAGTGGGTGTGTGGGGTTTCATGATTTAAACAGAATCAAAGGGGGAGACCATCAATGTAATGAAGTCCATCGAAAGACCCATTAAATGGCTCCGCGCCTGTAGCTCAAGTGGATAAGGTACCACCCACATACACAAGACCTGGTGGATTCGAATCCAGCCTGGGCTTACCAAACAACAATGACAACTACAACCAAAAAATAGCTGGGCGTTGTGGCAGGTGCCTGTAGTCTCAGCTATTTGGAAAGCCAAGGCAAGAGAATAAGCCCAGGAGCTAGAGGTTGCTATGAGCTATGATGCCACCGTACGCTACCCAGGGCGACAGCTTGAGGCTCTGTCTCGGAAAAAAATAAATAAATAAATAAACCCATTATATAAAATCAAAAGAAAGCCAAGGAATTTAATATGCTCAAGTTCATACATGTCCATGGAATACTAACATTGTATTCTATGTTTCACTATTTGGGAGGAAAACCTATAAAATTAAAAAACTCTAACCAAAGCTAAGTTTCTTTCAACTTTTGAATTTCTAAACAAATTGTTAACTGAACAATGCTTAGACATGTAAAAAAAAAAAAAAACTCACTCCCACATTTTAAATTATTGTGGAATTAGTGTATAATAAGATAACTTTGAAACCAGCTTAGACAGAATTTTTTCCCTCTGAAAGGTTTCAGAGAAAAATATGAATTACAAGCCACACCTGCCAGCTAACAGCTGCTTCTGCTTTTTCCTGCTCTCAAATGCCTGACTGCAATGGAAATGAAGCAAGAATTCATAGTTAAGGGTCAATTCCTGGACAGGGGGCGGTGATGAAAGAAGGTACTTGGATAAGAAGCAGGAGATCCTTGCACTTGGCCACTTAGAGAACCTCTCCATTAATTCACAGATCCAGGGGTGAGTATTTCATATTGTCAAATGTCTACATTAGTCTTGAGACCAAAAAGACATCTTCCTCTTGGTACAAATGTATAAGAACATGCCCAAGATTGAATGAAACACCCTTAGATAAAATGCTTCCACAACCTATTTTATTATATGCCAGCTTTATCTTACCTTCAAAACCACAAGACAATAATGTGCTTCCTGTTCAATCTGTACTAAAAATGGAAAAGGATCTGATTTTCTTTTTTTTTTTCTACCTGTCAGCTGTTGGAGGTTTTTTCCGTTATTGATTTGTATTACTTTGGCTACCACAGCCCCGAGGACCATGACTGGATGTTTTAAACGCAAGCTGGGACGTGCATGTGGACAGGTGTTTGACTCACTTCACCCAACTCGGAGTGTGAGCCTCTGATCCCACAGCGTACCTCCAGCCACACTGAAAACCGGGTCCTCGATGTTTTCCGGACGTCAGAAAAATCCATCTTGTGAAATGTCGCCACGCTCAAAGGCTCCAAGGGGAGTATCATCCACTTTTCTAAGGAGGCTTCAAGCACGTGAGTTTCCCCAGCCTGACGTGGGGCACACCCTACATCCCGGCTGCGGAGGCAGTAACACAGCCCCAGTGGCCCTCCTGCCGGCTGTGGGAGCCCAAGCGGGGGAACACAAGGTGGTGGCCCTTCACTATGCTCACTGGCCCGCGAGGTCACAGCAAAGCAGCAGGGGCCGCGGAGGACTGGCTGTTCCCCCTTTCCCCGAGTTGCACGTGAAGCATGCCAAGACTTCTGAACTTGATGCTTAGTGTGGAAAAGGAAAGGGAAGCAGCCACGCAAAAACATCTTGCAAGAACTGACTTCCCTCGCCTACTCTCTGCCTCAGCTCAAAGGACCCCGAAAGGGTACGTGGGGTCTCTGCTGTAATGATGGGTTACAAACAAGGCAGACTCCCTTCCAGCGATTGCATTTTTAAAAAAAACATGCAGAGGCGCTTCCGCAGGGCTGCCCCGACCACTCGTGTCTTCTGGCGTCTCCTTGACAATACAGACAGGTCACAGAGCGGACTGGCTGCTTCGAGACAAGGCAAAGCGCGTTTCCTATCAGGAAACAAACGGGTTCTGCAGCATCTGTCCCGTCTGGGTGCCCCGCTGCACACTGAGAGGATTTGCGCGGACTGGAGTGCACCTTGTGGATTAAATAGTCCCCGGGCTGCGTGAGCCCGGCCGCCGGACAATGGGCGCGCGGAGCGCCCCGTCCTCCTTCCTTCCTGTCGCGCGTTCCGCCCGACTACACAAACTCAATGCGCGCGCGGCTCCCGGTGCAAGAAGTGGACTTGACCGGAGCGAAAACCAACAAAGGCAGCTTCTGGTGGGAGCTGCGGAAGCGCCCGGGCACCGAGTCAAAAGCGGGTCTCATTGAAATGCAAATGATCGGCCCCGGCAGGGACGCCCCGCGCGGGTCCCGCGCCCCCGCCGCTCCAGCTCTACTTTGTCATCATTTTAATTTCTGTAAATCGTCGTATCATCATCAGCACCATCACTTCGCCCTTCCAGAAATTCGGGTGTCGGTAGCTCAAAACGCAAAATTCCCTGATAACCGGCCTAGGAGCAGAAAAATTCAGGCTGCTACTGATTTTTAGGGAAAAAAAGAAGTAAGTTTTAAAGTCCTACAGTGGCGGTTAGGGTCCCACCCCAAGTATTTATTCACTTAGCCTTAAGTATTTGCTTACTTAAATCCTGTTCTCTTTCTTTTATTCAGAAAGAACAAGAGTTAATTTTTTTCAGCTGCTAGATGATACATTTGGCTTAGAAGGAAATTCTCGCGGATGCTCTACAAACGTTTAAGTAAAAACGAAGCCCGTTTGGCCTTTAGTTACAGCAGCTGCCCTCTCTCCCCACTCCTCCATTCCTTGTCCTCCTTTGGCAGAGACAGTATTATCAGCCTGCTGTTTATTTTGTGCTTTCTCTAAGGTTTAAAGTTAATGCATGCACTGTCAAAATTCCAACAGTGCCTTAAAGGGGAGAGTAAAGGTAAGGGTATTTTTCCAAAGGTGAAAAACTTTTTTGATTTTTCAAACTGTGAGTTACTATTAATAATTCAAAAAGAAAGCTAAATGGTGTTTAAAAACTTACTTGAAAACATAAGATCACTTTCCACAGGAGTTATATTTGGCTGTCATTTCAGACTATTGGAAAGTTGGGAGTGATATAACTATAACAAATAAAGTAAATAATTTTTTAATCCTTTAATTTTGTAAGTTACTAGAATCTAGTAATATTTCAACGCTTAATAGATGTGTGATTCACTTAAGCCCACAGATTATTTTCCTGAAAACCAACAAAAGGATCATGGTACCATCTTTGATTTTCATGAAAGTTTTTTAATTATTTAATAAAGAGCAAAGTAAAATCTAAGCAAAAAAGAAGTTTCATACTTGTCACCTGGTTTAAAGTTAGAATACTTTGTGCTCTTTGAGGGTAGGTCTCTCTTTCTTTTCTTTGGAGGATAGCACCTCCCTACCCAGCCCATGTACACACACACCCACACCTCCATTTTTGACCTTAGTAAAAGATCAGCAATTGTTGGATTGAGTTGAGCTGAGTTGAGTTGGATCTACAAGGCAAGACATTCTGAATTACAGTAATGGCATTACCTTCTGTAGTATGCACCCAATGGGTGTGTTGGCCCAGCAACCATTCCCTCTCATAGAAAGTGAACCTGATTGGGTGGCGCCTGTGGCTCAAGGAGTAGGGTGCCAGCCCCACATACCGGAGGTGGTGGGTTCAAACCTGGCCTCAGCCAAAAACTGCAAAAAAAAAAAAGTGAACCTGATTTTCATTTAGAGGACTATCCCTCTCTCACTCACAGTCCAAGAGATACAGGTAAGGCTGACCCCACCTACAGATTCATGGCTCCAGGGGCCACAGCTAGTCCATAGGAAGCCTTTGTGCAAATTACAAAAATGCACTCCTTACTTTAGGCCAATGATTCTCAACCTTCCTAATGCCTCCACCCTTTAATACAGTGACCCACAGGTTGAGAACCACTGCTTTAGGCAAATGAAGCCCAGCACCAGAGCACCAGGCTTGCCCAGCAAGCTGCACTTCCCAGACAGCAGGGGCCTTTGTACACGTCACATCATACACAGCCCTTCCTCTTTCCTGCAGTGAACGTGTGACTGGCATCAGTCTCTGTAGGCCACACTGATGAGTCTCAGGAACAGACTTGTGAACTGAGTTGGTCTCATGAGAGTTAAAGAACTTTTGCTAGCATTATTAGAGTAGAAACATTCTTACTTTGTAGTGGAGTTGAATAAATGGTAGCCTATAAACTTGGGCTACTTGCCCACCCTGTCATCAATGGAGAAGAGTCAGCAGTAGCAGAGACAGAGAACGAAAGTGAGAGATTATTAATCACATCATATAAGTTATGTAAGTCAAAAAATTTCTTTCAGTTATGTAAGTCAAAAAATTCCTTCTTTTAATGATTTTCATTGAGAGAGGATACCTGGAAGGGTGAGGTCTAGGAGAACAGAGGTCTTCTCAAGGAGACCCCAAGGATACACCTGCAGGGTCCTCCCTATGGTGATTCAGCTCTTAGGAATTTGTAGAAATGCAACTGTTTGGAACCTGGAAATTTCTGCTTCTGTGAAATCCTGTAATTCTGTGGGGGCTGGAACAGTTTCTCCATCTTGATTCAAACTGACCAATGAGAAAGTTACCCATGGGTTGGAACTTCTTGACGGAAATAAAAAGAGAAAGACCAAGCCAGTCAGAGAGCATGGCCATTTCCAGATTTTTAGATTTGCCATAGCTCCACTGGCTGAATAAAGCCTTTCTCCTTTTAAATATGGTATTTGGGTGTTCATTCTCTACATTAGGCGTTGTTTTCCTGCAACATGATTTTTCTATCATTTACAATCCAAAAGAGTCTTGACCAATACAATTGTCACAGTGAGAAATATAAATCTCATAGTAAATTATAACTATGTAACTGAATTCCTGTTGGATTTTGATATCAGTGCACTTCATAATTATTCCAACAGCAGGTAAATCACCATAAGTCAATCTAATAAACAACCATTCCATTTCCCCTGCCTTTTCTTCTTCAGTAAATAAACTATAAACACATGAATGAATTTTGTTTTCTTTGAGGGTTTGAAAGCTTCTCTCTTGGCAGTGCCTATTGTTTAAAATAGCTTGAGTACTAAATGGGATGTTTAGGTAGGAAGGTTAGAAACTACTCAAGGTGCTAATCCTCTTGACATGTTTGATTTTTATTATAAGTGGAAAATATATTACACATTGGAATTGGTTTTAAAAATCTTTTCATACCTACTGAGAAGTCTAATAACTCTGAAACTCTGTTAGTAAATAAAAGAACAGGTCATGGGAACTTAGGAAAGTGTAATCATTACAGAATGGCAAACTTCACTAAGAAAAAGTTATACCTAACTAAATTCATTTCTTATTTGCTAACCAACATGGCAGTTTGTTCTTCGTTCCTAGAAATAATGCGAGTGAAGGAGAGAAGATGGATCATTTGTCTCGGGTGTAGTAGAAAAAATTCTGTCCTTCAGGAAGAAGTTGGACTGGTTTCTAAGTTCCTTTTAATTTGCATAGGCTGAGTTTGTAATTCCAGTATTTTATGTGTAGCAGATATGAACTTCTCCCCAATTAATTACTATCTTATCATCTCTTTAGGATATCATCCCCTTCCACTTATAATTTATGATTGTCATTATCTTACTCTGAATCATGTTTTTTTGAACCTGAAAAAATTAAATCTTGTTTTCAAAAAAGTAAAAGTAGAAGGCACCTGAATTGTTTCCAGTTTTAGCCCAAAGCTAAGTTCCTGTTGCTGTTTTTATTTAAAAATCTAAGAACAGAGGATTTAGATATGAATGGAAATTGAGAGAAACTGCAATTCATTTTTTCTAGTTCCTGTTCTTTGTTATTCTTGGCTGCACTATTGTCATAGCTTAGAAGATTGAAAAGAAATGCCATTAGTTCTTTGTTTTGTAAACACTGGCTCCTTTTCCTTCCTCACTACAATATCCGACACATCTGCTTTCTATTTCTATATTATAATTACTAGTATCTTTTCCATAGCTCCATTCTTCCTTTAAAATTCTTCATCTTTAAGAAGAAATGACCCTCAACTAATATGGCCTCCCTGACTCCCACTGGTAACCTGCCTGTACTATCTGCTAAGTTTAATTAAATTGAGAAAGGGCAGGGTTAACAGCTCGTTTAAAAGTGTGAGTTGAGTCCCTCAGCATTTCTATAACCTCTTTTAGCTTGACTTCCTGTGCTACAGAGGCCAGAAGATGAACTCCATATTTCTTGGCCTCCCTCGCAGCAGAGGAGACTAAAGTCTAGCTTCTGCCACGCTGACAAAACCACTCAAAACTGGAAGGTGGAAGTGAACAATGTGCTCTGTGGCCACATAGAGGGAGAGCTCCTGGAAAGCAGAAGCATCTAATTCTAGCAGCTGTGAGAGAGTTTCTGGAGCCCAGTTGCTAGAATTATAGGCTCCAAGTGACAGGAGGCAATACCACTGGGAGAGGATACCTGGGAAGGGTGATGTCCCTAAGAAGAGAGGTCTTCTTGAGACAGAATATCCAGGAAGGATGAGGTCCAGGAGAACAGGTCTTCTCAAGGAGACCACAAGGATACACCTGCAGGGTCCCCTCCATGGTGGCTCAGCTCTTGCGAATTTGTAGACTTAACTTCCTGGAACTTGGAAATTTCCACTTCTGTGAAATCCTGTAGTTCTGTGGAGCCTAGAACAGCATCTCCTGCTTGATTCAAACTGACCAATGAGAAGGTACCTGTGAGCTGGAACTTTTTGACAGGAGATAAAAATGGAAAGACCAAGCCAGTTGGGAGCGCAGCTATTTTGAATTCTTCTATGCTGTAAGCTCTGCTGGCTGAATAAAAGCCTTCCTCTTATAAACATGGTTTTTGGGTGTTCTTTCTCTCCATTGGGTCTTGTCTTCCTGCAACATTCTCAAGGAGACCCCAAGGATACACCTGTGAGATCCTCCCCATAGTGGCTCAGCTCTTAGAATTTGTGGACTTAACTTCCTTGGACCTGGAAATTTCCATTTCTGTGAAATCCTGTAGTTCGGGGGGCAGGGGTGATGGCTGGAGCAACTTCTCCAGCTTGATTCAAACTGACCAATGAGAAAGGTTCCTATGGGTCAGAACTTTTTGACTGGGGATAAAAAGGAAAAGAACGAGCCAGTGGAGAGCATAGCCATTTTGAATTCTTGTATGCCGTTGGCTCTACTGGCTGAATAAAAGTTTTCTTCCTCTTATAAACATGGTGTTTGGGTGTTCATTTTCTCCACTGGGCCTCGTTTTCCCACAACACCAGGAGTGCTTTGCTCAAAACATTCTTATGTTGGACTTAAGTATTTCTCAAGGTTACTTTGTTCCTAGCCATTGTGGTAACTATCCAAGCCAGGTTCTCTTCTGAAGATACCTAGTATCTGCTTAAACTGATTAGAGTGAATTCTAAGAAAAAGAAACCCAAGTTGTGTTTCTGACTTGTATTTGAAGGCACTGAGGATCTCATTACTATCGGGGCACGGGGTACAGTCGTAGGTATTCCCTAAACATTTACTGGCAGTTACCAGAATTGGAGATGAGGTTTCACATGACCAAGTGGCTGCTATTATAGAATAGAAGAGGGGGACATAAGTCTGTGTGATGGACTAATTCTATTGTATTGGAGTACTTAAAGAAAGAAAAGGATATTAAGGTTCTAAGTTTTGTTTGAAAGCATGACCAAAAACCAAAGAATTACTACAATTATGCTAAACACTTTTTTGGGGGGGGGTCTGACATAGCCAAAAATGAGATGTAGAGTCTGATTCTATGAGTCTCTGAACTATTACATGGGTGAATTTACACTTATATTAGGTCTCTTGTGTGAAACTTTGGATTGCTTGATACCCTACCAATCCCACCCTTAAGTGGAAGGGGGATGTTTGGGAGGTTTTAGCTACAATAAATGTCTGAACAGCTCCACTGTACTACTCCAGTTTAATCAGCCTCTTCTCTCCTATATGTTGACACTGTAACTATCTTTCTTTAAGAGTCTGTAAGGATCTCACTGCAGGTAAATAACCAGCAGTGGATGCCAGTTCTCCTTATCCTCCTACCTCACCACCATTCATTGCCTCCAAACTTACAACTACAATCATATTCCAGCATTCACTGGTTTATGAAATTAAAACAAAGAGGGAAAGTCTGAAACCACATTTGCAACATTTTTCTAATTTAGACTATCAAGAACATGAATAGGTATGAGAAGAGACTCTAAGACAGTGGTTTTCAACCTTCCTAATGCCATGATGTATTTTCATTATTACAAATGGGTCACGACCCACAGTTTGAGAACCCCTGCTCTAAGAAGATTTTTAGACTAGAAAGGAAGGTAAATAATTTCCTATCAGGTTGAATTAATCTGCACTTATTGGTGATTTCAACTTGTTCACTTGCTTTGTGGAAACCTTGACTTGGAGGTGGTGTACATGAAGTAAGGTTCATATGCCAAAAATGTCTTTATATGATGTACAAGAAAGAACCTAAGGACTTGAAATAGCTAGGGTGGACATATTTTCATGTGCAATCTGCTTGCCCAGTTCTTGATGATATCTACCAAGAGCACCCAAAGACACTCACTGAGCCTTGACATTAAGCAATACATTGGCAAGGGATAAATAAGTACCAACAATTTTTGAAAGTGCAGTCCCATACAGATCAGAAATGAAGATGGAGGGAAACACTATCAAACTGGCTTTCTTGTTTAAATGTCTGATCCTGGAGGTCCAGAGGCCAAGTTGTAACATTTAACTACCAAAACAGGCAAGAGAGCCATAGTTAGTTGATCACAGGGCTTCTAAAATAAAAATAGATTGTCCACTTGCTGTTGTTCCCCCAAAGAGTAGGAATAGCAATTCCAGCGGCAACTAGAAGAATCTCCTTTATTTGAATTCTGATCCATGGAGTAGGTGCATCATGGAAAAGAAAAGGCCAAGTGGAGTTTCTGAGATTTCTTCCTCAATTTCCAAAATAAAAACCAAAATAAATACTGCATCATTTGGGGTAATCAAAGAGAATAGTGCCATCATTAAAGGCAGAAAATTTCAAGGATAGTTATTCCCTTGTTATCTTCCCCTTAAATCACTTGTTTGACCTATGGAGAAAAAGACTTTTGTGAATTATAATAGTAGAGTTCTTAATGGGTGACTTCATAGCAGGTCTGTTCCAAGTGTGACCTCATTATTGAAGCAAGTCAGCGTAGGCCCTAGTATATGGAATGTACCTACTCATCCTAAAAATGACCCCCACTACCCTTTTATGTTAAAAGAAAGTTTGCTTTTATCTAGAAGGTTTAGCATCATACCTTTACCAACTTACTTCAAGGTCATGTCAACTCCCTGGTTCCCTGACATAATTTGGTCTACTAAGACTTGATTATTGCTATCCCACAGGGCATGCTTTAGGCCTAGTACATTGATGACCACATGCTAATAGGACCAGTGCATTGGAATTAACAGGAATGTTACATGTCTTAGAAAGATGTGGCTATTCCATAGGGAAAGAGCAAAACTCAAGTAAATTCAGAGGTCTCTTGCCTCTGTTAAGTTTCTGGGGTTTCGCTGGTCTGAGCTTGGTAGTATCTTCCTTCTAAAATAAGAAACAACTCTTTGTATGCTGTGTTTCCTACCACAGTACTTGGTAGGTCGTTTTGGATTCAGGTGTGCAATTTTAACCCATTTTCAAAATAACCCCTTATGAGTGAAAACCCAGAAAAGAAAAGATTTGGCAGCTTGTCCAGACTAAATGGCAATAAATCCTGTCCCTTATCTCTTATGACCTGGTAGATAAGGACACTATGTGCAGCCAGTCACGACAGGACAATTAAACTCCAAGAATTTTGAAGCAAAGCCATAGTTTCTTCAGCAAATATGCTTGAGGCCTCCAGATGTTTCACATTCCCAGTATTTTTCCTCCTTGCAGCTGTACTTGCACCAACATATATCTAAGACCTCAATGGCAATTGCCCATATCAGTTGACCAAAGATGAAATATTCAAGCTTAGTTGAGAGAAGATACTATAAGACATGCTGGCTCCAGCGATAAGTGTTCTGCTGCAGCATTACAGCCCCACCCAAGAATGATTCAAAAGGACAGTAGGGGAGAAAAATGCTTACAGGCAGGCAGAAATTTAGGAAGTATATCTCATTGTATACTTTGCTTATTAAAATAAATAACTGAAGAAAAAGTATCTTTAAATGGTGGGCATAGCTAATAGTTGGTCAGATGTCTGAGTCTTGGAAAATACAAGTATAGAGAGTTTGGGGAAGAAGGGTCATATAAATAACCTGTTCAGAATACCCACCAAGGGAATGGATGTCATTGTGGTAAATGTTAATATTCGCAGTGGATTCCTCTGCAAAAGAAGCTTAATTATTAGGTTATTAAGATTGCCTATTTGTTATATATTAGTTCATTCCTTTCACCTGGCTATGCTTAGTTGGTTTCTGAAATAAGAGGTTGTAGGTATGCAATTGCACATGTATATGGGTTCATTATGTATTTTCCTTTACCAAAGCTGAATTATCTCCTGCTATTACTAAGATTCTAACCTTTGAGTAGCAGAAACCAATGCTGAAGTCCTCAGAACCAGCTATCCACCTGGTCAGTTGCCTTGGATCCCTTTCACTCTGGAGGGAATAGTTATTGTCCTCACTGACATCAATTTTAGATATGGATTTGACCACCCTGCTAACAACTGCTTCTTTCAGCAATAATTTACATGTGCTAAATGAATGACTCCAGTCACCAACGTGGTGACTCACCTGCATCATTGCTTCTAACCAAGGGGGTAAATTTATTGAAAATAAAGATGAGCGGCTTGATGCCTGTGGCTTAGCGGGCTAAGGCGCCAGCCACGTACACCTGAGCAGGCGGGTTCGAATCGAGCCCAGGCCCGCCAAACAACAATGACGGCTGCAACCAAAAAATGGCCAGGCGTTGTGGTGGGCGCCTGTAGTCCCAACTACTTGGGAGGCGGAAGCAAGAGACTTGCTTGAGCCCAGGAATTGGAGGTTTCTGTGAGCTATGATGCCACAGCACTTTATCCAGGGTGACAGCTTGAGGCTCTGTCTCAAAAAAAAAAAAGAAAAGAAAAGAAAAGAAAAGAAAAGAAAGGTGAGGCAATGGTCACGTGCCCATAGGATTCGCTGGTTTCATCATTTACTCCACCCCTAAATAGTTGACCTAATCGAAATAACTGTGGAATGGCTTATTAAAGACTTACTGTGGTACTGTCTAAGAGACACTTTGTGCATTTGGGGAACTTGTTCAGAGAATATAGTCTCTCACAAGTAATGATACTTTTTTCATCAGCAGCCAGGACATATGGCTCCAGTAAAAAAAAAAAAAAAAAAAAGGAATGAAAAAAGCAGCCTCTCTATTTAATCACAGCTAACAACCCATAGGTCAATTGTTTTTGTTCCTAGTCCCCTTGGCTTCATCTTTACCGATTTAAAGGTTCTAGTAGCCAAAAATAGAATGCTTTATTTTCCATGGGGTATAACCACGTTCCATTGAACTGGAAGTTGAGCCTGCCACTTGGCAAATTGGATCTCCCAAACCTCTAGTTTAACAGACAAATTTGATTACCATGTCAGCTACAATGTTTATTCCAGAACCCAAAGGAGAAAAAAAGATAGCTGTTACACAGTGGGTGCGGAGAACAGCATCTCTGAACCCAGGATCTCTTCAGAGGGCTTTTTTAGTTATATTACATCCTGTGAAAGTTAATGAAAGACATAAAAAGATGTTCAGCATTCTTAGATATTAGGAAAATGTGAATCAAAACGAAAAGGAGACAACACCTGGAAATAGTGGTGATAGTTACACAACATTGTTAATATGCTAATGCCACTGAATTATATATCCTTACAAATGATTTTAAAATAGTAAATTCGATGAAATGTATGTTTTACCACAATTAAAAGGAAATTTAAAAACCCCCAAAGACTATACCAGCCTCATATAAGTAGGATCACCAGCGTTCATATATCTCAGCACAAAAATAATCATTGCTTCACCAGGAAACCAATCCCAACCAGCTGAGATGGTTGAAAGTGTAGCAAACATTGAAGGAATGGTAGAGGAGAGAAACAAAATGTCCACAATAAACTTGTGATAAGTACAAAGAGGATGGTTACAGCTGCTCATCACTTTCTTCCTTTTTTATCTGTCTTCACTGTTTTAAGTAGAGTGAATTGGTGTGGTTAATGTTATAATTTAGTCCATAAGATAGAGATAAGCAAATGGGATTCTGACTAAATGGAAGTAGAGATGACCACCACTCTGAGATGGATGCAATGACTGACTTTTACTCTCTCTTTTGGGGGAGAGGGTAAGAATGTATTTGTAGGAGGAATCATTGCATTATCTTTGTCAGGAGCATGCTCCTGTTGCTATTGTTTAGATGTTTTTGTGTGGGAAGGATAAATTACTGTGGAATAGCACAGGGAGAGACTATGGCAGATACTGTAAGTTGTCTCATTTCACCCAACTTTCACCCATTCAAATCTTCTTACTGCATAACTTCCTATACTATAGAAGCTGGGAACCTAAGTACAAAATTTCTAAGTCTCCCTTTACCCATAGTTCTTCCAAACAGACACTTCTTTTTTTTTTTTTT
>CAUYRH010060839.1:0-10738 GCA_963574655.1 Perodicticus potto
AGAAAGATGAGGAACTTGGGGCCTTGGTGTGTGCCACACCTTTGGGGGGCAAAACTCGATTGTAAGAGGGACTTTACCCAACAAATGCAACTAGTGTAACATGGTTTCTTGTACCCTCAATGAATCCCCAACAATAAAAAATAATAATAATAATAACCTACCATGATAAACATCAGTGTTAGGTCTTTACAACATGAGTATTAAATATCAGCACATTCTTGGTTATTTCCTGAGGATAGATGCTAATGCATTTCTCAGTGTGCTAGATGTACATACAGTTCAGTCTCTCCACGATTTCTACTTGGGCTGCCCTTTAGTTTGGATTTAATTTTTCCTGTTTACCCAAACATCCACGAGCAACTTTCTGAGTTTACCACCACGGATCAACCCAAGTCCCCATCATGTCCCCAGACACACACATATACCCCTTTTGCTCCATCTATTCTGACTTTCTGTGTGAACAGAAAGACAACAGGAAAGCTATGTTTACATCAAGGGTCCGGAGCTTAGTTCCTACCGTCCACCTGGTGGCAGTGTTTCCTAAATGTTGGCAGAATATCCAGGTGGAAATAAGCATCTTCTGTTATTTCAAGAGTACTTCCCTGCACCTTAAATCCAATCTTACAAACTGAACTATAGTGTCACACGAGGGGAAAACAGCAGCATTGTTCTGGCAAATACAGATGTCAATATAGTTGTATGGCAAGTTTAGAAGTTTTCTTTTAGGGTTGCCACAACAAATAGCTTTTTTTTTTTTTAAAGCTTATAATGTTGATTTATCCTAGCAAAAATATATTGCAGAAATTTTTAGAAGTAGAGAAAAAAATCACAACATAATCTTTTAGTGTATTGTCATATTTCTTTCTAATCCTGTGTAGGTAGCTGTCGATATAAATTTTCCTTTTCTTTTTCTTCCCTCTCTCTCTTTTTTTAACACAGTGAATTGCTTTTATTTCAATACAGATCCACATTTTAGCATTTAGTGGTCCTGAACAGAAACTAGAACAGAGCAATTTGGTCGGGGATCCCGCCAATTTCAGGGATCAGTTATGCAGGCCCAGTTCTTTCTGGATCCCTGCTGAGGATCGTGAAAAGCAGCTAGCATCAAAACCAAAGTATGCACCAAATTCAAGGTTCTTTTTATTACAGTTGTCAAATTCTAAACTAAACCCTGATGGGTTGCAAGGATGACCAAAGGAGAGCCCTGTTTATAACTTCTTGAATTGTTATAAACAAAAGCGATTACAGGAAAAGAAAACAATTCAGAGGGATCGTGTGTGCTGACGAATGTCCTCACGTGGGCTTCTTCAAGTTTAACCACCAAGGACTCTCAGGATTGTTGCTGACTGTTCTTTTCACCTTATCAAAACCCAGTAGAGCTCAAAGTTCTGGAAAGGCAGCTCCCATTCAAAGGCAATTTATCTTAAGATACTGTAAATAATACAATTTTTTTGTCCATTTGAAATATACGTATAAGTTGTGCTGTAACAAATCATCATATCAATGTAACCGCTGTTCACCTGAACTAAAAAATATGTATATATCAGCTAATGATGACTGAAGAGGGTGGCAGGGCTAAGGACCCAATATGCATTTCCTAGGCCGGTGGAGTGAATAAATATGGTTCCAAAACTAAACAAAGGCAGTCAGAGACTCTTTCCATCCTTACTTGATGGCTTCTGGCCAAAGCAAGGAAGAGTCGTGCAAATTGTCGGGTGGTGATGGTGCAAAGACAGAGTTGAGAAGGAGGGAGGAAAAAGCAGCACCGCTGGATGAAGGTAGGAAGAAGATATGACGTAAGCCTTGAATTTCTCACTGACGGCCAATCTCAGATGCGAGTGAAGGCATTACAATTTATGCTTTGCCAAGGGTGGGAGTGAAGGAGAGTGGAGAGGGGGAAATGGCTTAGAGAGAGGTATCCCATTTAAGACTTAAAGAGACCACGGGTGCAGGCAAAGCACCCCACACACTAAGTGGTAGTCCCACAGGCTGTGACCTGAAACCTTCTCACCTTCTCTTACAAGCCCTAAGTTGAGAGCTGTTGCAAGGAGGAAAGAAGGTAGGGGAAGAAGGAAGGAGAGAAGGCAGAGAGCCTGGGCCATGTAAGTAGAAGCAAGATGATTGTGTGATGCATCTTTTCACAACGGAATTAGATGCACCCACCAGTTATTATGGGAACCAGTTTAAATATACTTTCTTGATCCCAGAAGTACTACAATGTGAACTGTGGTCACATTGATAGGATAATTTGTTATAGCACAACTTATATGTATATTTCAAATGGACAAAAAATGGGCAGCATCTGTGGCGAAGTGAGTAGGGCGCCAGCCCCGTATACTGAGGGTGGTGGGTTCAAACCCAGCCCCCACCAAACTGCAACAAAAAAATAGCTGGGCATTGTGGTGGGCACCTGTAGTCCCAGCTACTCGGGAGGATGAGCAAGAGAATTGCCCAAGCCCAGGAGCTAAAGGTTGCTGTGAGCTGTGACAGTACAGCACTCTACCGAGGGTGACAAAGTGAGACTCTGTCTCTAAAAGAAAAAAAAAAAGGAACAAAAAATTTGTATTATTTACAGTAATTTAAGATAAATTGCCTTTGAATGGGAGCTTCCTTTCCAGAAATTTGAGCTCTACCAGACATTTCTAGAAAATTTACCATTCTGGAAACTGAAGACTGCTTAAATCAAATTAAAGGGAAGGGCCTCTGGTTTGTTTGTTTGTTTTCCTTTTAGAGACAGAGTCTCACTTTATTGCCCTTGGTAGAGTGCTATGGCATCATAGCTCACAGCAACCTCAAACTCTTGGGCTCCAGCAATCCTCTTGCCTCAGCCTCCCAAGTAGCTGGGACTACAGGTGCCCACCACGGCACTTGGCTATTTTTAGAGGTGGGGTCTCACTCTTGCTCAGGCTGCTCTTGAACCTGTGAGCTCAGGCAATCCACCCACCTCAGCCTGGCAGAGTGGGCATGAGGCATGAGCCAACACACCCAGCCTGGTTTTTCTTTTTCATTAATTACTATAACACTGTCCTTCATGTGACTGAAGGAGTTTCATATTTTCTTTAGACATCATTAGGCACCAAAGCTGTTGCAGGGCAACTTTTATGCTATATGAATTCTGCCATATTGCTAGCACTACTATGGCTCCTGGGTCTATGACTCCATGAGAACTATTAACTCCATTCATATGAATTTTTGTTGCAAATCTTACAAAGAGGGCACCTCTGGGTATTTAGGTACACAGTATTTTAAGGCTGTGTACGTGGTTTTCATAAATTGATTTTTGGGGGCCCAATTATCATCCATGTCTATCTTATGTCATGTCTTCATCATCTTCTAAACCCCAGCTAACTGTGCCATCTCCTACTCTTTTCTGGCCTTCTTCAAATTCTTCCAACAACTGTAAATTATGAGGGACTTTTACCCCTACGACTGTATTGGCTGCTGTCTTACACTGCTGCTGCGCCAATATAAGCTTTGTAAGAATTCACAAATTGTAGATCTACCTTCACTACCTTGTCTTCCTCAATGATGATATAAATGGTCAAAATGAATTTTTTTTGAAATATAAAGAACAGCTTCAGAAACAGTAAAGCGAATTCCAGGTAATGCCCATAAAAACATTCAACATACAGAGTTCTGAATGCCAACAACAGGCTGCAAAACTCCTTTCATTGAACTTTTGCCTGTGTAATTAGTTCAAAGACAATGTCTACTGGTACCATAGAAGATTAGATCATCATTGTGTAGTAGAGTCATGTTACCACCTCAGGACTACCTTGTGTAAGCATGCTGAAGACAGGTGGGCTGCTTCCTGATTTGAAAGACCCTAAGGCCTCACGAATGCCCCAATTATCCTCTTGGACACATATTCCCCTACCCTCCTCACCTCTTGAATTTTTCTTTCCTCTTTACCTTACTAACGTTTTTTTCTACCAGAGGATCTAATTTCCCATGACTCCTGAGGGCAGGGATAATGTTTTATTCATCATCATATTCTCAGCACCAGTACATAATGAGTGCTCAATAAATGTTTATGTATACAGTAAGAGAAGTTTTATATCAAACATAATCTAAGTTATGACACAGCGTGGCAGTCATTCCTCACCAAAATTATTCCCGCTTTGGCCATGGAGACCCCTTTAAGTTGGATTTCATGTCCTCACCAAGATTTGTTTTTTTGTTTGTTTTGAGCACTTTCTCCCTTCATGGTGCTAAAAGATACTCCAGGCTCATCTTTTATGTTTCCTGCCCCAATCTTAGAATCACCTACTTGTGCAAGGAGCCCTGACTCCTTTTATTGAAGAATAGTATTAGAAACCAAAATTTCTGCATTAGACATGCTCATTGCCACTGGGGTGTCATGCATGGCTCATAGACCCTAAATAATGTACTTTTAAATGTCCTACTGGCCCCATTTTTAAAAAATAAAGCAAAATGGGTGAGTTAATTTTATTCAACCCAATTTATCTAACATATTATTGTAACAGAGGCAAAGACCTGAAATGTTTTATGAGCTGCCTTTTTATTTTATTTATTTATTTATCTATTTATTTATTTATTGAGACAGAGTCTCACTCTGTTGCTCCCTGTCTAGAAAGTCATGGCATCATAGCTCACAGCAACCTCAAACTCTTGTGCTCAAGAGATCCCCTTGCCTCAGCCTCCTGATTAGCTGGAACTACAGGCACCTGCCACAACACCTGGCTAGCTTTTCTATTTTTAGTAGAGATGGGGTCTCACTTTTGCTCAGGCTGATCTTGAACTTCTGAGCTCAAGTAATCCACCTTCCTTGGCCTCCCAGATTGCTAGGATAAGAGGCATGAGCCACTACCCCTGCTTGTCTCTTTATGTTATTTCTTTATTTATTTATTTAGAGATAGAGTCTCACTTTGTTGCCCTCAGTAGAGTGCCGTGGCATCACAGCTCACAGCAACCTCCAGCTCTTGGGCTTAGGCAATTCTCTTGCCTCAGCCTCCCAAGTAGCTGGAACTACAGGTGCCCAGAACAACACCCAGCTATGTTTTATTGCAGTTTGTCTAGGGCCGGGTTCTAACCTGCCACCCTCGGTATATGGGGCTGGCCCCTTACTCACTGAGCCACAGGCCGCCCTGCCTGTCTCTTTTAAAACCCCTTCATCCTTTGGGGAAATTAAATCTGCATACCTGCCCAAGGCCAGTAATCAGAGGGGCAAGAGAGTGTCCTTTATTTTTTTTATACTGCAGCAGATGGCTGTACAGAATTTTCTGGGCAGAGTTCATGAAATTGTCTTCTCTGGAGATGGGGCCAATCAGAACCATCAACTATAGTTAAATAGCAATAACCTGAAGCTGAAAACACAATCCCCCCTTTACAAGCTCTGTATTTCTGCTTATAGTGAGGACACTGGTACTTTCAGATGAGAGTCTGACATCCTTCTCATTTGCCAGCAAATTTATAAACATCTCTTTCCTTCTCTTCAAACCACTTGTCCTCACTCTTCATTAGGCTGCAGAGACAAGTAGGGAACTTTCAGTAACAAAATGTAGTGTCCCTGGGTGGAGTAGGTGGCACCCTGTTGGAACCATACCCCCGTGACTGCTGGAAGAGACAGGAAGCAGCCCTGGTTCAAGCAGTGGGTAGGAGCATCATCTTTTGGGATAAGAGAGTGAACAATCACCCCAGTAGCTGTCAGAGCCTTTTTAGCACCAAGGTATTCCTGTCTCTCCTCTCTTAATTAGACGTAGCTCCAACCAACTTTATCCTTGTTGAGGAAAAGGAAATGAATTAGGGAATAGTTGCAAAGATTTGGCCATTTGTTTCAGTAAGTTCCCCCGTGTACACACCAAGACACTTGATTCTACCCATTTGGGGAAAGTTTTCAGACTTTCCTCCCAGTATATCTTAAGTATTAAAATTTTAATACAATTTTTTCTTTTCTGAAAACATGTATACTTTTTTTGCACCCTCTGTACTTTAATTCATCTATAGATTACTTATGATATCTAATACAGGACTGGCACAGTAGCTCACACCTATAATCTCAGCTCTCTGGGAGGCTGAGGCCAATGGATTGCTTGAGCTCAGGAGTTTGAGACCAGTGTGTGCAAGAAAGAGACCCCATCTCTGCTAAAAATAGAGAAACTAGCTGGGCATTGCAGTGGGGCCCTATAGTCTCCAGCTATTTGGGAGGCTAAGGCAAGAGGATCCCTTGAGCCCAAGCGTTTGAGGTTGCTACGAGCTATAATGATGTCACAGTACTCTGTACAGGGCAACTGAGTGAGCCTGTGTCTAAAAACAAAAATCAAAAAAAAACACCTAATACAATGCCTACACATCACTTCATTCATGTAATTCAGCCTAATCCTCAGCATGTAGCAAATTCAGGTTTTCTTTTAGTTTTTGTTTTTCAGACAGCATCTCACTCTGTCACCCTGGGTATAGTACTGTGGCATCATCATAGCTGACAGCAACACCAATTTCTTGGGCTCAGGTGATCCTTTTAACTCAACCTCTCCATTAGCTAGGACTACAGGGCCCACCATGATGCCTGGCTAATTCTATTTTTAGCAGAGATGGGGTCTTGCTTTTGCTCAAGCTGGTCTCAAACTCCTGAGCTCAGGCAATCCACCTGCCTCAGCCTCCTGGAGTGCAAGGATTATAGGTATGAGGCAACTCGCTCAGCCACAAATTCAGGTTTTGATTTTTTGGAACTTTGTGGATGTTTTTTCTTGAATATTTTTGATCTATTCTTGGTTGAATCCATGAATCCAGACCTCATGGATATGAAGGGACAAATTATATAGGAATACACGAAAAATTAACTATTAATCCTGTATTCTGCAATCTTGTTAAATTCCCTTAGTTCCATTTTTTTTAAAAAAAAATAGAACCCAGGCTGGGTACAGTGGCTCATGCCTGTAATCCTAGCATTCTGGGAGGTTGAGGCCAAGAAAAACCGGCTGGGCATTGTGGTGGGCATCTGTAGTTACAGCTATCTAGGAGGCTGCAGCAAAGAGCCCTGCACTTGAGCCCAGGGATTTGAGGTTGCTGTGAGCTATTACGCCATGGCACTCTACCCAGGGAACAAAGTGAGACAGAAAAAAAAAAAAAAATAGAATCTATTGGTTTTTCTACATGCACAATAATACATAGCGTCAACTCCCAAAAGTTCTTGAATGGAATTGACATCTACAACAAAAGATGGATTAACAAAAGAGAAATAAACAGATGTCTATTGATGCGTATGTTTTCAAATATACATGAGAGACATCTAAGGAATGAGTACTTCTCAGGGAAGTGGCTTTGAATCCCAGCTTATATAGCACATTATTAGGGAAGTGACATGACAAAGGAAAAGGACTTTGAGTTTCTGGGGGAGGCAAGTTGTGGGAAGGCAAATAAAGGCTAGTTAGTAAAGTTTATTAATGTTGATTCCTCTGGTACCATCTGTAGGCCCATAAAGAGCTGAAGTTGTTTTTCAGTAGTTAACCTCTGTTCTGGTAGAAAGTGTGTGTGTGTTTGGGGATGGGTACTACGCCTTTTGTCTTTGTAAATTTATATCCTGATTTTAGGTAAATACAGGAGGACAGAGAGCTTCCCTGCATCTGCCTCTCCTTGATCGCCTTTAATTCAACAATCCCTATGCCAAAGAGGCGTATTTGGTGGTGATAGATTATGGTCTCCCACACATGTTACTTATGAATAGTATGATTTTACTTACTTTCCATTTTAACTAGAACTGTTAGCCTAAATTAGTTTGTATTTATTTCATGTCAAGACAGTGGATGGTTTGGGGTTGTCTGATGCAAACTCTTCAGAAAGAAATTTGGCAACATAAGCAAGAGTCATAAACATGTTATACTCTTTGATTCAGTAAATTCTTTTTTAGAAATCTACCAGGGAGAATAATTCTTTCTTTTTTTTTTTTTTAAAGGCGATATATATCTGTCAGCCCAAAAGGAAGAGGCTGAGGCACAAAACATAATCTAAAGAGTTTACTTGAGCCAAAGTGAGAACGTTGGGGTTTAGGCAGTTGTCTGCATTCTTGATTCTTGGTGTGCTCCAGGCCAAAGAATGACCAGACCCACCAAAACAAGGCAAGCGTCCAACAAAGTTTAGTGAGGAAGAGAGAGGTAGGTTTACAGAGCAAGAGCAAGATACATTCATCATAGAAAATGAATGGGCCCCTCATCAAGACAAAAAAAGTCTTTGGTCATGGTTCAGATGTCACAGTTTTTTTGTTTTTTGTTGTTTTTTTTTTTGAGACAGAGTCTCACTGTGTTGTCCTGGGTAGAGTGCTGTGGTGTCACAGCTCACAGCAAACTCAAACTCTTGGGCTTAAAGCAATTCTCTTGCCTCAGTCTCCTAAGTAGCTGGGACTATAGGCGCCTGCCCCAACGCCCAGCTATTTTTTGTTGCAGTAGTTTAGCTGACCCGGGCCAGTACGAAACCTCCAAAAATATGGAATGCTTCATGAATTTGCATGTCATCCTTGCGCAGGGGCCATACTAATCTTCTCTGTATGGTTCCTATTTTAGTATATGTGCTGCCAAAGCAAGCACCAGATGTCACACATTAATGTCACTTTTTTTTTTTTGAGAAGGAGCCTCAAGCTGTCACCCTAGATAGAGTGTTGTGGCATCACAGTTCACAGCAAGTCCAATTCCTGGGCTCAAGTGAGTCTCCTGCTTCCACCTCCCAAGCAGCTGGGACCACAGGCGCCCGCCACAACGCCCGGCCATTTTTTGGTTGCAGCCGTCATTGTTGTTTGGCAGGCCCGGGCTGGATTCGAACCCGCCAGCTCAGGTATACGTGGATGGCGCCTTAGCCCATTGAGCCACAGGCACCGAGCCTAATGTCACATTTTGATGGATATTTAAGGGCATGATAATAAGACTAGATGACTCTAATTTACTTTTCAAATCCGCTTCTGCCTGGGCTGCCTGGCCTATGGACTGGGGATTCCTTATATTCTTTTGCAGATTAGCAGGGGTTCCTTCTTCCCTGGGTGGCTGTTGCATGGGATAAGCCCTAAGATGGGGCTACCCTTTTTCTTCTTCCCAGGTGAAGTAATCGGTGAGGCAGCACCAGGGCAGAACACCCACTTTGCTCTTTTTCCCTGGGACAGCCAGAATCTAACTATCTACCTAATAAGAAAGCTTCTCAGAAAACTGAAATCTGGATGATGCAACCATAGGGTGTTAGGCAAAAGAGAGGCTGGGCTCAGATTATCACCAGGGAAGACAGAACTTCAAGGAAGCAAGTCTATTAACAGAGTAATGTTAGAGATAATGGGAGTTTTAGGAGGGTTTCCACCTAGTGGAAAACACAGATGGTGAGAGAGGATCCTATAACTACTTCATCTGTAGTTTTAAAAAGCAAGGTGGTCGCAGAGATCGCCTAAGTACGATGGCATCTCTCTAGTGACTCTGTGAAATCACTGGCTGTGTATCTAACAGGTCTATTATGGCCCCTATGTTTCTGAGTTAGGACTGTTGTGAACTAAAATAATATCTTAAGCCCCTCAGCTGACTGAATGGATACACTCTTGGACAAGGAGACCAGAGAAAAACCTTGCAGCTGAGTTACCAGTTGTGAGAACAGAGGTGAGACACACCTTGTTATACCTTCTCCCTTCTGAAGTTACTCTTTGTAACAGCAAACTTAATAGGACCAAAGCCTCGGGAGACAAAGCTGAGACCACACCTACAGCCCATCAACTTACTTAACAGAGCTCTTGAGTTTGGGTAAATGTCCAGAGGCTTGTCTCTGATTAACATTCTTATCTTAAATACGCAGCTATGATTTAATAAAAAAAAAATAATAATAATAAAGAAAAACTTTCCCAGCTTTTAGACAAAGCTTTCTTTCTTTAACCAATTACAAATCCAATCATCTTTAAGCCTACCTGGAACGTCTGCATCCCCTCCACCCAGTCCCATCTTTGGGGGCCAAACCAATGTACACTCCCTACACCGTTCATGCATTGAATTATGATCTCACGTGTGCTTCCTGTCTCCATGAATGTTACAACCAAACTATAACCCAGCTACCACCAGCACATTTTCTGAGAACTTATTTTTTGTTTGTTTGTTTGTTTGTTTGAGACAGAGTCTCACTTCGTTGCCCTTGGCAGAGTGCTGTGGCATCATAACTCACAGCAACCTCAAACTCCCTGGCTCTAGCTATCCTCTTACCTTAGCCTTCCGAGTAGCTAGGACTACAGGCACCTGCCACAATGCTGGGCTATTTTTTTAGAGACAGGGTCTCACTCTTGCTTAGGCTGCTCTTGAGCTCTTGAGTTCAGGCAATCCACCTGCCTCAGACTCTCAGAGTGCCACCCCGCCTTCTGAGAACCTCAAAAACATGTGTTCTGGGCCATTGGCCACACATACTTGCCTCAGAATAAGCCTCCTTAAATTATGTTAGCGAGTTTGGGGTTTTATCTGTTAACACTCCCAAGGCTCTTCCCTGGTCTTCATGAGTAAACAGGGATGAAAAGCTATAATTGGGATGCCCCAAAGCAGGGGCACTTGTAAGACTTTTCTAAACACCCTATTGGCTTTCAGTCCCTCTGGAGTTCAAACAAAAGGATCAGCTTGATCCACATTCAGGAAGGCCTAGCAAGGCTAAGCTATTAAAAAAAAAAAAAATTAGATGGCTCGGAGCCTGTGGCTCAACGGGCTAAGGCGCCAGCCACGTACACCTGAGCTGACGGGTTCGAATCCAGCCCGGGTCCGCCAAACAACAATGACGGCTG
>CAUYRH010060840.1:0-34239 GCA_963574655.1 Perodicticus potto
ACCCTGGATAGAGTGCTGTGGCACCACAGCTCACAGCAATCCTCCAATTCCTGGGCTCACGCGAGTCTCCTGCCTCTACCTCCCAAGTAGCTGGGACTACAGGCGCCCGCCACAACGCCTGGCCATTTTTTGGTTGCAGCCATCATTGTTGTTTGGCAGGCCCGGGCTGGATTCGAACCTGCCAGCTCAGGTGTACGTGGCTGGCGCCTTAGCCTGTTGAGCCACAGGCGCCGAGCCTGCTCTTTCACCTCTTAAAGATAAAGTGGGGAAAAGAAATCTGTAAAACTATTAATTTAAACTATGAAAGACTGAAATAAGTTGAGTTCATTTCAGTCATCATTGATTTTTATTCAATTTGTTTATTACAGAACAATAAGGTGTCTAGCCAGTGATAACAGTTGCTTTGAGTTATAGAAACAGCTTCCCAGTATCAACTTAATGAAGTTTTACTGGATTTGAAAACCATACCACATTAGATGTGTTAGGAAATTTCTAAGCATACTAGTGAATTACTCTACCAGGTTTCAGTAGTGCCTGGTAACACGATCCTTGGAGTGGACTTTTGGCAGGTGGAGGAAATACTTCAAGGACATCTAGAATCATCCAGATTTTTATTTGAAAAATACATTTTTGAGTTGTGCTGTTAGTACCTTTTTAACTGTCCTCCCCTCCCCAAGCTTATACCATTGGCTTTGGGACATATCATTTTATAGTATGTTATATTAAGCTGGGCTTGACTGCTTGATGCACTATAGTATAAATAACAGAGCAGCGGGTGATGGGAGAGGGCTGGGCAACATAGATAATCAGGTGGGGCATGAGTTGTTATTAATGCTATAAAATGCGGGGAAGCTGAGCCATTAGAAACCATAAGTCAGAATTTCTTTCCAAAGCCTCTGCCTCATCATTACTGCTGCCCACTAGAGCTGGGAAAGTTTCTAACCTCCCTGGTCTCAATTTCCTGCTGCCTTAACTTTAAGCAGAAACCCCAAAAAAAACCAATCAGCAAAACATCCACACATGCTACTAAGTATAGTGATAGAAAATAGAACTTTGACCTCTTGTGGTTAAAGAGACTATAGTCAGTGTGTCTGGCAGCCTCAGGGAAAGAAGCATATTTCAAATGTATGCTTTTTAAGTGCTACTGACCCCATGGGAAGAACATTTAGCAAACTATTAATTAGAGTCCTCTTGGCTTCTCTAGTTTTAGTTCAAATCCTTTGTTTGAACTTAGCTCCAAGCCTCCATATGTGCTTGTCAGTAAATGGGTAATGTTAGATTTTCCCAAGTTAGACAGTGGTGACCCAGGTTTCGTGTTTTTATACACTTAGTCTTTGTGAAACAACTGGGTCTGATTGAAGCTAGAAAATTATTAGCAAAATTCAAAGGCCTTCTTTGTGTAGGACGTAGTACTTGGTGCCCCCCCCTTTTTTTTGTGACACAAAAATGTAAGTGAGTCCCTGACCTCAAGAAGATTATACTCTAACTGGAGTGACTGGACACCTACACATTCAGAAATCTAACATTGCAGAGCAATAGTGATGAGTCCCAAATGAGATAGAATCTGATGTAGAAGCATCCCATCCCAGGGAAGACTGGACTAAGAAACTATGGCTTGTTTATTGCAGCCCAATTCGTAATTGCAGAGTCATGGAAGAAGCCCAAGAGCCCAACGACATACCAATGGATTAATAAACTTAAGTCGCTAAATTTTAAAGATCTTTGTGCACCTCAGATTTTTAAAAAATGCAATGTGTTTTAAAAATTTGTTGCTTTTCTCCCCACACAATTACTCTTTTTTCCCCTGCAATGGAAACTCTGACCTTGGCAGACCTACAATGTAGAGAAGCAAGGTCACCAAGGGTCAAGTGTAAAAGCAGCAGCTTCCTTAGTAGATGATTTCTTTTTTTTTAATTAGACAGGTTCTATTTCCAAGGTTTTTTTGTTTTGTTTTGTTTTCCTTCCAGGACTTTGAGCCATATGGAGGAAGTCATTAATGGCAATTCAGTAATGAGGATGCTTGCCCTTTCCCCCTGAAGACCAGACAGGCTTCCTGTGTCACTGGAGAAGACAGATTTCTAGCTGATCTTGCAATGGCAGGTGAATCCTTGCATAGAAAATGTTCGGCGTACATATAAAGATTTATGAGGATTTATTAGTTAAATTGAAGTGGGCAGTTTTGTGCAACAAAGACTTAAAGCACACAACATTCTCTAAGTAAATGTATCTTAATTTTGTGCAAGATGTTTACAGAAGGTAACGTTCTTTCTCAGAGAGGATAGCATTGACCACCACTATTTTGCATATAGATATGCAAAAATATAGGCAATAGAGATTATTTCTCCTTTAAGTACTACGATTTTTTACTCATTTTATTTTGAATATGATTTTAAAATACTACTGCAGTGTTGGGAAGCCCCATATTTAAAATGCTAGTTAACACTAGCTTTTATATAATCTACTGAACCATTTCACAGCCAACTATTTGTCACGTATTCATACCACATGGTTTATGTTAGTACTTGTGAATGCTCATATGTTTTCAGCATTCATAATATCTGCAATGATTTAATAAAATGTAAGTTGGTAAAATACCTTTCTTCTGTGTAGATGATCTCACTAAAGCAAACTGGCTTTTTTTAAAAAATGAATTTGCCAAGAAGTTTTTCATCCTCTCTAATCTAACACCATTTGAATGTAAATTCCCACCCTTTGTGTCATTAAAGCAAGTCACAATTTCCTGTTTGACTTCAGAATATTTTAGAGACATCTACTGGAAAAGTTGATTAGTGCAAATTTGATAAAATAGGTTTAAGGGATATGTTACTCTTCACTTTTCAAAAAATGTGTTGAATATCGTATCACAAAATTAGATCCCTTTTTGCATGCAAAACTGTTGTAAACTCTAATCTTTGAGGATTTGTTCCACATTATGTGGAAATATAATATCTATGAAATGAGAAAAAACATAACAAGTATAAAATACATCAAAATATTACTATTTGATGTTCCTTTTTTTCCCAATAAAGCTCTATGCACTTAGATTTTTTAAAAATTGTTTTCCTTTGGATAGTTTGACTAGTATTTTTAATAAGGTAATCTGGAACTATTAATATAACTACCCGTATTTTGGTTATGTGAGTTGAAGCTAAAGTGCATATGTAGTAGATTAGCATAGTGTGAAATAAGGTTCCAGAGAGAATTGTACCTATTCCTCCTAACAGTCTAGGGATCTCTCTCTCTCTCTCTCTCTCTGTCCATATATATATATATATATATATATATGTGTGTGTGTGTGTGTGTGTGTGTATTCTTTTATCTCTCTCTCTCTCTCTCTCTCTCTGTGTGTGTGTGTGTATACAGAGAGAGAGAGAGAGAGAGAGAGAGAGAGAGAGAGAGAGAGAAAAGACAAGAAAGAAAGGTAGAGAAGTAGAGGAAAAGAAGTGAAAGAGAGTATCATTGCTAGCAACCCATTTTATTCCTGATCAATTAATGCAGTGGTCCTCAACCTTCCTAATGCTTTGACCCTTTAATAGACTTCTTCATGTTGTGGTGACCCCCAACCACAAAATTATTTTCTTTTTCTTTCTTTCTTTCCTTTTTTTTTGAAACAGTCTCCAGCTATCACCCTGGGTAGAGTGCTGTGGCGTCACAGCTCACAGCAACCTCAAACTCTTGGGTTTAAGGGATTCTCTTGCCTCCGCCTCCCAAATTGTTGGGACTACAGGCACAGGCCACAACGCCCAGCTATTTTTTGGTTGTAGTTGTTATTGCTGTTTGGCAGGCCTGGGCTGGAATTGAACCCACGAGCTCTGGGGTATGTGGCTGGCACCCTAGCCCCTTGAGCTATAGGCACCAAGCCACAAAATTATTTTCATTGCTCCTCCATAACTGTAATTTTGCTACTGTTATGAATTGTAATGTAAATATCTGATATGCAGGATGCATTTTCATTGTTACAAAGGGGTTGTGACCCACAGGTTGAGAAGCGCTGAATCAATGCTTCTTGTAGGTTTAAAAGATCTCCCTACTATAATCTAAATCAAAAGGAAATTGCTATTTTTATGTTACAGAATTTGTTTTTTCAGTGGCAAGGAAACTTATTGGGGAAGGATTTGTGAAGTTTATGCTGTACTTTACAAATTTTCTATGAATAAAATAAATCTCTTGTCTTTTTGAGGGACTAGCACTGAAGTGACTGTCATGGTAGCTCCGTAACTAGGTTATTCCAAATGGGTTGGAGGGCTCAGAGGAGGTTCGAAGACTGGATCAGCCAAGCTGAGGATTCTTGCCATCTTTGGAGCAGGTTGTCACATGAGACAGTGGAGACAGAGTTGTGAAACACTGTTCATTCTTAGGGGGAGACAATTTTCTCTCCCGGATGAGAATAAATAACATAGCTGGCACATACATAAAGTGTGATAAGAAGGGTAAGGGAGACTTGGCATGCAATTATAGGCAGGTATCAGAAGGGTGACACAGGCAAAACAGTCCCTAGGACAGAGATAATGAAGGAACAAAGGGACACAGAAGTTCATGATACAACCAGCACACTAGTAAAAAATTCAGTAGAGTTTATGTTTCTGCAATGACAGCAAAGAATAGGATGGTTAGAGTATCGTAGGAGCAACAGAAGTTTCTCTTGGAATCAAAGCTATAATCAGAACCGATTGCCTGACAACATGACACCACGGGCATATCTGCCATCAGAGCATCACTCCCACGGCAGCGTCCAACCAAAAAGAGATCTGTCAACAACAGATTGATTAGCAGAGACCTGAATTATGAGTAGTTCCACTTATACTACTGTGACAGAATGTTATCAGAACTGTTCTGGACATTTTTGTCAATGGGAATTAAGACAAAGATTTTTAATTTAGTATAACAGATATCCACAGTTTGCTTCCAAATAGAAGACAAGGTGTCATTAAACAATCAAAGCTAACTTACTTGAATTCATTTTGTATATTTCATGTAATACTTTGAAAAAAGGCAATGACAGTACCTAGTAGATAATCAGAACTATCCCCCAGTTTTTGTTTCTTGTGTGTCTATTTATTTTTTTGCACTTTCTGTCTGGGGCTGGGTTTGGACCTGCCACCTCCGGCATATGGAGCTGGCCCCCTACTCCTTTGAGCCACACCCTCTTGTGTGTCTATTTATAATGATGGAGTCTAGTTGCTTTCCCGTCTATGCACATGTGGTCCATCCTTTGTCAAAGAACTGATTTGTGACTATAGAAGGATAAAGTGGGAAGCTCAGCGTCCTCCCCAGCCGGTGGCTATGACATTCTCTGCCCCTTCCATGCCTACATTTAGGACCTTACTCCAATATGATTTTTAATATACTAAATTTCTAGAAATGTACTGTACAAACAAATGCTTGACTCTTCAACAAATAATGATGAAGTAATTAATATTCTCAAGATATCTTTTTCTATTTTTTTTTTTTTGAGAGAGTCTCACTTGGTACCCCTTGGTAGAGTGCTGTGGCATCATAGCTCACAACAACCTCAAATTATTGGGCTCAAGAGATCCTTTTGCCTTAGCCTCCCAAGTAGCTGGAACTACAGGGGCCCACCATGATGCCTGGCTGTTTTTAGAGAGGGGGGTCTCGCTCTTACTCAGGCTGGTCTCCAACTTCTGAGCTCAGGCAATACCCCCGCCTTGGGCTCACAGAGTGCTATGATTACAGGGGTGAGTTACCATGCCAATGAAAGATATCCTTCTTTATATAAGAAGATAAATATGGACCCTAGAACTACACAGTAGAATCTCCATAGTTGACCACTTCCTTACACTGACCAAATTTTCATAGACTAGACATGTGCCACGTGTTCATATAAGTGTGATGGGTCTAGTTCTTATGTTGACCACCTCCATATGTTGACCAGTTTGTTACAGTCCTTTGGGTGGTCAACTTATAGAGGATCTACTGTAATTCTAATTATTGGCCAGAATTTTTAGCTATTTGCCAAATATGGACTAGAAACAAGTATGTTTTATCACTGTGAGTATATTTATGTCCTTCATGGAAAGCAGAAATCCTTTAAAAAGCAGGATCATATTCGGATCATTTTAGAATATGCTAAATTAACTCACTTCCAAATAATTTCACTATACATGATATTTTAAATTTATTTTACTTGATTATAAGTGCAGTACATAGTCATACTATAGTCTGAAAATACATTGAATATTTACAACATCTCCAAAATTTAGGCCAGACCCAGAACAAATTTTACTGTAATAGCATTGCAGTAAAATCTGCCTACACATTCTCATTGTATGCACTAGCAAAACCATGTATAATATCCCTAACTAAACTGCAGAATTCCTAGAGCTTCTGTATTACACTTTCTTTTTTTTTTAATGTGAATCATAATTGTTTCTCCACACTTACACTAATTTTTAATCACAGTCTCTTACACTGTTGATTGAACTCCCTACCACTGCTAATGGTCTTTCTTATAATATTCATTCATTTTAAAATATATATGCTGATGCCACATCTTATTTTTCAAAGGAAACCTATCTAAAGCCCAAAGCAAAATAACAGTCACATGGATTTTAAGCCACAGTGGGTTACCGTGTGTTTGATCAGCCTTGCCACCAGAAAATCCTTAAAATCTCAGTTGAAAAAAATGGCTCCATTAGGATACAAGAAAGGAGAATTATTCATGGCATACTTTGTATATTATTTAACACTGAATTTCATTCATATGAACATTATTTCAAATAATTGAACTGAAATAAAACTAGAGTATTATCTTATTTCTATACTGAGTCACTTCTAATAATAATTTATTTAAAAATATAAAAGTAGTTTTCCTGATATATTACTAAGGCTTGACTCAATAGCACAGAGGTAAGAATAAGTAAGATATTTTGTCAGATTGCCATTTACTCATCACATAAAACCAATGTAAAAATGGGGGGAGGAGTTAAAAGGTAGCTTATGAGATTTGAGGGAGCTCTCATAGCTGCCAAGTTGGAAAACTCAGGAGAGGTAATGGTCCTAGTAATTTGGCTACATATTTATTCACCTTGGTGTGGAAGGGAACAAGCAATTCTTTTCTTCACTGGAATCAGTAATTTATGCTTTGGAATTTTTATGTTTCTAATTGCTATTAGGAAATTAAGACTAAATATACCTTTGGGCTGACACTTAGGCCCGCTGTATCCAGGACAGCACCTCCAATCCAATGAGGTGACGATTTTATGTTGCATCCTATACACAGGGTTTGATATCTTCTGCGATCTAGAGAGGAGAGCCATTGAGGGAAAATAGGTTATTTGGCTAACATTGGATTATCAGTTGAAATAAAAAATGGAAATTATTTGGAAGAATACTTGAACTATTATATAATAAGCATTCAGTGTGTGTTAGGTGGCACTATTATAATCACAATATTCACCATCATTATTATTGCCAAACATATTTTTTTGAATATATTACAAAAAGAATTAGTGGTTATTCTATTTGGTATTTTAAATTGATACTCTGTCATTAATTTTCTAAAGATATTATAGCTCTTTCATTGATAATGCTTTTAGCTAAACCAATATTAATTACTTTAATTCTAATTTTAAAGGAGTTATCTCAAGATAACTTAATCTATTTCAATTTCTATTATTTCCTACATTGATATAGTGAAAGTTATAAGGATTTGCAATTTTTCTAGATCAATATTGAACAACTTGAAACAAATTAGACATTAGTGATCTAACTGAAGTTGGGATAACCTGTATCATTTTTAAAGTGCATTTTCTTTTCTCCAAAGTTAAAAAATTATGCTATCTGTTATTCCTTCCATACAGTATTTCTGTGTGTGTGTGTGTCTCTGTGTGTGTGTGAGTGATGGGGGGAGAGAGAGAGAAATCTAACACGAGAATATATTATTTCTGAGATGAAACCATGGAAAAAAATTTTAAAAAACTAACATTTCAATGCAACGACCAATAATAATTAGTGAATGGCACGACATTACAGGCTCTGAGTATATAAATGTAAGTCATAAACAACTTGACCATGTTATTATCCATATAATTTTAATATTTAGTTGATATTTACCAAATGGGCCCACAGGTGTACATTGTTTTGCCTAATCCTCACATTAGTTCTGTGATGAGGGCCCTGTTATCCTGACTTGCTGATAAGGAATACACAGAATGGCGAGAAATAAGTGAAATAATTTGCTCCAAGCCCCACATCTAAAAGTGGTTTTGCTGGGATTTTAAACCGTGCTGTGTGGGCTGCGTCCAATGTTTTTATCCTAGAGTTTGTAAAATAAAACTATGTGGAGACAACAGTCATCCACCTGGGTCAGCGCTGAATATGTGAAGGAAATGCACGGTCACAGACCGGGCTAAACTGTGTATAACGTAACAGGGATCGCAATATGTCCAAGATCATTCCTCAACTGATAAATGAGCTATAAGATTCTTTTTATTTCTAAAAGCATGCTAATAATTTACTTCCATTTATTTCAGTAAGTTATATTCAGTAAAGAACTTCGTCTAGTTATATTTAGTAAATAATTCTTCCTACTGTCCAGTCCAGTAGTTAAACTAAATAGGAAGTAAGGCAGTTGTGACCGGGACTTTTTACAGTTTGTAAGGGTGAGATCAAGCAGTTATTTGAATTATTGTTGGATTCAATATTCTCGTTTTGTCAACCTTAATATCTATTGCATGTAGCTTAAACCTAATAGAAGTAAAAGTGCCAAATATTGTGTTAGTATTAAAATAATGAATGAATGGAGAGGCGTATTCAAAGGCATAAAAAGATAAGAGGTAAGAATAAAGATAAACATTTCTGGTTTGTTTAAAGTGAAGAAAAAATAAGAGCTCACCTTGAACCCAGAAGGGCAGTATGACAGGGGTTACTATGGTAATACTTTCATTCCTAAAGAATCACTGATGTATTCTTTGTATCTCATGTTGACAGGGAAATTGCCACAAAGGGAGTAAATGCCACAGCAGCACTGGAACACAGCTCTCCCAGGCCCTGAGATGTGCTTATCCTTCTGGACCATGAACCTTCGCTATTCCTCAGGAGTCTAAGAAACTCCTTGCTTTCATGTACCCCCACTGGGCACCGTTCCAGAGTGCTGATATGTCAGATTCTTTGCCTGAGTTACTTGTATGACAATTTGCCTAACATTAGCTATCATGGCCTCAATAACAATTTTAGTTTTTATTGCAGACTCATCGGACACTCCAGCAGCTGAGATACTATGACTGCATGAATTCAGGATATTTATCAATACCTTAGCCCCACATCTTAGAACAATAACATAGATTTAAAAAAAGAAAGAAAGGAAAGAAAACAACCTAGGCTCTTGAATAGACATAGGAAGAAAGACCCCATAGCAGCTTTACTGTGCATAATTGCAACCAATAGCCTTTGAAATCTTAGAAGCTGAGCCAAGTTATGAAGGTCTTTCTGAACTAGTATGAAAAGAAAATTATGTATATGCTTTCAAATTTGTACTGCAATTTTATAAGGAATGAATGGATAGGATTGGCCAAGTCATAGAATAAACGTCATGATGATAGTAAAAATAGGAACAAATGTGAGAGTTAGCATTTATTGAACACTCACAAAGCACAAGGCACTTGATGTATCACTGCATTACCTCATTTAGAACTTGAGAGATAAAAAAGGACATCTGAAGTTCATATGTCTAGTTTAATGCCATAACTATCCCCTCTCCTGGGATACCCATGTGTCTGGGATTACTAACTTCACAGATTCCAGGACACTAATGATTAGAATGCATTTAGTGGCTATTTTCAAGAAACATTACGTACCTCTGAGGACAGGATCCACTGGTCCAGCCACACGATCCTCTCCCATCTGGAAAGTAAGAGACCTGGTTGTCCAGTATCACCGTGGGAGATAACCTGGTATGTACATAAGCACACCAATTCCTAAGGAAGAGATTATTATTGTTAGAACCAAAAGAAAAAATCATAGCTGGAAATAATTCTTTTCATCAAAATTATTTTCATAGATCTACTTCCACCAGTATTGTAGATCAGGCATCTTGAAAGCTTGATACTTAGTTTTAAAAGATCTAAATCTGAGAGGAAACAAACATTGCAACATTGCTATGCTCATAGAAATAAAGAAATAGTACAAAACCAAAATAAAGAAGGAATACGTCAGAGTTAAAAGGAGAACTGGCAGTGTTTACCTGTAAGATAAGTCAAAATCTGAGATTGCCCTTGTAGAAAATATACTATTAGAACTGAAATCAAAGACTCAGATCTATGTCCATTACTTTAAATTATGACCAGTGAGACAAAAATAAATAAATAAAAAATATTACAATGATCACAAAGAGAGAAAAAAAGCTATTATTAGCCATTGATAATATGATTACAAAGAAAACACAAATATTTCAGAAGTAGATTATTAAAATTAATAAGAGAATTTAGCAGTGTAATTAAGTAAAATAAAAACTTCTATATCTCAGTTACCTTTCTATTTATCAACAATAAATTCATACTATACACAGGTTAAAAATTGACTGGATACTGGATATGCTTACCAGAAGTTTGGACACTGGAAATGAAAATCAATGAACTTAAAAATTGGGCAATACAAACAATCCAAAACTGAAATACAGAGAAAAATATTTTAAATCTTAAGTGAACAAAAATTCAAGTGGTGTAACATTATGTACCTCAAGTTCTAGAAAAGTCGGAGAGAAAGAGATTGGAGTAAAACAAATATTGGAAGAAAAAGAAAGTTTTCTAAATTTGACTTAAAAAAAAATCAAACTTCATCTCTAAGAAGTTCAATAAATTCCAGGAGGACAAAAACAAGTAAAACTTCACTTATGTCCATCATGTACAAATGCCAGAAAACAGCTTATAAAAAGGAAAAAGTTTGGCGCAGCACCTGTGGCTCAGCGAGTAGGGTGCCAGCCCCATATGTCGAAGGTGGCGGGTTCAAACCCAGCCTCGGCTGAACTGCAAAACAGAAAAATAGCCAGGCGTTGTAGTAGGCACCTGTAGTCCCAGCTACTCGGGAGGCTGAGGCAAGAGAATCAATCGCCTAAGCCCAGGAGTTGGAGGTTACTGTGAGCTGTGTGATGCCATGGCACTCTACTGAGGGCGATAAAGTGAGACTCTGTCTCTACAAAAAAAAAAAAAAAAAAAAAGGAAAAAGTTTGGCAAGTTAATTAGCTAGACGTAACCATCCCATACCGTCATCCCTCCTGGGACCATAAATTAGGAGGCACCATTGTACTTGGTAAGGTTTTTTTTTAAATGAATGTTGAAAATTTCAGACCTCTTAAAGAGATAAAAAAAGACATACTGGTATATTTTGTTAAAATACTGGTGATATATGAGGCAAAAATAATGTGAAACAAAGAACTGGAAAAAAGTAAGAAATAAAAATAGGGAAGATTTAAAATTAAGAGTATCATAATAAACGGATGTTAGAAAAAATGAACTGGATTCATCACGCAAATCTAGTGATGACCCTACTTCCTGAGAATGACTGACGTCAACAGAAACACAAGAAACACTTGCTGACTGTGGACGGTCAAAAAATTAAAAGCATCACTACATACTTAGGATTTTGAAAAGAAAAGAACACATCTATTCTCTGTGAGACAAAACAGCATTGTTACTGGGCAGAGACCTTTTAAAATCCTAAATAGCAAAACCATCTCATGACTAAAATAGTTGGGGAGGCAAAGAAACAGATGAGCAGGTTGCTCACGGCCGAGCAGTCTTTGATCCAAGGTGAAATGGAAGAACTACCCACAGCAAAGGAGCCCCTGGTGTGATTCATAATTAGGCTTGTGCTACGAATGAAACAAGCTCATTAAGGGATGTTAAAAATGTAAATATAATTTTTAAACTAAATTGTCCGAAAATATAGGTTTAAAAATAGAAAATTAAGCATGGCACAATGGTGACAGGCAATTTAAAGGCAAACGCAATGAGTCCAGACAAGCATTTTGCTGAAACCTGGAAATCCTCTTTGTACCTTTCTAGGCTGATTATGGCGGATGGAGAGCAGTTACTTTGAAGTGTTCAGCTTTCCATGGGGCCGTCACCCCCCATCCAGCAGACTGCATCTGGGATTCCCCTTAAGGGTAATAACTCTGCTGCTTTGGTGCAGCAACATGTACTGCAAAAAAGCTTGTATTGATTCTTTGGGTTTTCCAAGTTAGTAGGTAACAGATTTGTTCTAGGGAAAAGCAGACAACAAGCAAAGGCCTGGCTTGTTGAACGTATAAAACAGAAGGTGGGAAAGGAGCCCAGGACTCAAGCCTCAAAGGGTTGTGGACGATGAACTAAGAGAAGGCACTGTAAGCAAAGAATGTGCTGTACTTTTGATTTTGACATTTTAGAAACCAAATCTTCCAGGAGGGAAGTGAAATGACAAAATTAAGAAAAATGTCCATTAATTGACCAATTCATGGCCCAATTCTATTCATTCGTATGTGGAACTGAGAGTTGACTAAAGAACAGGATTCCTTTAAATAATGTCCACACAGAATACGGTATTTTCCAAAGAAATAAAGGGCAACAATCTAAGAATGGGCATCGTTCAGTTACACTAGTCCTTAGAACTCAGAATAACAAATCACCTGTCATCCAGTTCCTAAGAGGCTAATGTTTAAACTGTCATGTTAATAACCTCTTGCTTTCATTGACACAATAGTATGAAAATAACAACTCTTGAGAATGTTCATTGGACGTCAAGGTAAAACAGCAAAATCTCCACCCTAAGCCAATATTATGATTTTCTCTTAATGTTGAAGGTGATTTTATGTTTGGAGGAGACATTTTGGATTGTCTCCTTATTGAGTTGAACTTGAGAGATTTAAAGAAGAACAGGAGGAAAAGGGAACAAAAGGAGACAGACATGGCTGCTTCTGAAAACTAACACTCTCTCGAAGAAATAAGGTTATCTGGTGACTCTCACACCTCACCTAACATGCACCCAGGCCTCCTGATTTGAGAATGTGTAAGATCTTAAATGACCCTTCCTTTCCTCGTTTCTAAAGATGACTGTGAAGTGCAAATGACAACAGCATATACGCATATTAATGAACTCGTAAATGCCTCAAGGAGAGAATAAGTCTCCGGGGGAATTTAATGTAGAGAGAAAAATATTAATTAATCATTCATAAGGAAGTAATTTATTCATATTGTCACTAATTTACTTCATAAATAACAGTATTATCTTAATTATAAGATTATTATTGCATGCAAATGAATCCCTCCAAAACGCTAACTGAACTAAGTTTGACCACGACTAACAGCAAAATTATGAACTAACAGTGTTGTATAGCATTGTTGTATAAACCCCTCAGTTCCGCAGCACTAAAATCCCCACCAAATTCAATGATAAGTGTGATGAACATATCCTAAATATATAAAAAGTAGTCATGTATTTTTGATAGCAAGTGCTTACTACTTTTGCAAATCCTAATGGCTCATTTCATTCTCAACTCCATAACAAGTCTGACATATGTGGTCAATTTCTTCTCTCTCTTTGAAAAATATAAATTAGTAAAAAAGCTAGTTTGTTTCATGAGGAAAACAAAATCTTAAACACAAGATTTTATCTGAATAAATCTATTATTATTGATGTCAATAATTAGGGAGAAAAACATTCCAATAAAGCCTCACTTAGTTCAATAGTTCAATTATTAACTCCCTGAGGATAAATATGTGTTCTAAATTAGCAGACTTTAGATAGTACCAATAGTCAGGGTAATGTTCTCCCTTGCACACTATCCTCACTTGAGAACATCATTAAAATATCATGCATCAGAATAGCCAAAAGGCAGAAGGAATTCAAGTGCTCATTGATAGATGAATGGGAAAACAAAATTACACACACACACACACATATACACATGCAGTGGGATATTACCCCACCTTAAAAATGAAGAAAATTTTGATACGTGCTACATCACGAATGAACCTTAAGGACATTAAGCCAAGTGAAATAAGCTAGTCGCAAAAGAACAAATACTATATGGTTCTACTTATTTGGTATGTCCAAAATAGTTAAATTAATAGACACATAAATAAAGAATTATTTCTTTAATGGGTACAGAGTCTCAGTTTAAAAAGATAAAAAAAATTCTGGAAATAGGTGGCAGCAATAGCTGCAAAAAAAGTGTGAACGTGCTTAATGCCACAGAACCATGCACCCAAAGACCATTAAAATTATGAATGTTATGTGACGCACGTTTTACCAAAATATAAATATGTACAGACTGCAAAAATATCACAGAACATCATGAACAATAATTTTATATGCCTTTTGCCTAAATCAGAGGGAGTTTAAGAAACAGAAGAGAAAGAAAGAGATACAGGAAAGGATGAAAAGATAGGAAGGAGATAGGAGAAAAGCAAGAATAGGGAAAAGAAGAACAGATGGCTCTCAACAGCGCACCCAGCATCAACACAGGCTCTTCCCGCCCCTGCAAATCAGAACCGGAAGTTGTTTCTGATGACGAGGACTTCCTGCTGGACCAGATTTTCATTCTCCCTTTTGCCGCACACATGAAACAAATAAAGAAGGGAGTGCATTTGTTTGTCGAAAGTTTGCTTGTTTTCACTAAAGCTTAATTAATTGTTGGAGGAATTAATTGTTGCACAAGAAAATAATTAAAGAGAATTTTCCCTGAATAGAGGCATGTAAGACAGCTGGCCGTTAGGGCCTGCTTCTAGGTCCCGACTAATCAATTTATTACCCATTACCTTGTCTGTTAAATGTGGCTTCCTCACCTGTACAGTAAGTATAATTTTGACTACCTCATAGGATGGTTGTGAGACTAAATGAGTTAATAAAGGTAATATATTTGTGACTGCTGCTGCGTTCTGCTGATTAATAATTAAATGTCTCATACAGTTAAGTGAGGCTTTTTTTTTTTTAATGCAGGAGACATATATAGGGCCCCATATTTTTGGCCTTAGATGCAAAAAGACATGACTCCTGTTTAGCTTTTTTAATGTCCTGATAAATGCATCCTACCCATAATTGCTTGTAAGTTTCAAGTCAATAAAAATTTGCAGACGAACAATACAGAAGACCATTTATGTTCCCTTCAGATGGTGAAGCTTACTTCTCAGGAGAAATACATTCAGAATGTTTCTCTAGTCTTAAAAAGTCAAAAATGTAAATACATCCATAGCATTATAAAATCCAGTCTATTATAATTTGTATCAATCAAACTAAAAAGGGAAGTCCTTTATCAAGTTATGAATTTGAGAGATTACAATTTACATGTAGAACACCAGTCGTAAAGGAAAAGTAGTCCAAGGGCAACATACACAATATGAAAGAAAAATAAAACAAATGGGAAGCAATAACTTACATTTAGTAAAGGGACTGTCGACATGTAAATTACACCAAGAGCTCTAGACTTATCATTTAGCCTTGACTCAGAGTCCCAAAGGAAAGTTCATCTTAGTATTTATTTCCTTAAGAACATTACTCCTTTATTTTTAAACAAGTTAATAAATTACAATTGAGATTCATTGTCTTTTAGTTAATATATACCTTTATATAGTTATAGTTTGTATAATACAATGTTGTATACAGTTTAAACTTAGATAAAAATATTACCTTATGAAATAATCATGTATAATAAATTGATATTTAAAATAAATTTTTTGAAAAGAAATCACACAAAGCTCAGATCCTGGGGAGTTTCCAATACTTTAATTTCATGGTTAATTTAAGCAGTAAGGAGTAATATCCTTCTACGTACCAACTTTTGCAAATAAAGTCTTTAATCAAGCATCATGAGTCTGCTATCTATAGTGGGCACTGCATGGCGGATATAATTGAGTTTTCCATAACAGATGACTGTACAGTGCCTCAGAGCCAAAATTATTGTTTATATACAACATTCTCAATATAAAGTTTTAGGAGAAGAAGCTGAATGTGTCCCCATAGCAAGATATGCATGGTAATTGCTTTTACGATCCAATTTCCAATTTTAAAATCTAAGATAGTAAATTTTCTCGTCTATTTCCTTGAATTAAATATATATAACATGTATGTCCTTTCCTAAGTAGTGATTATTGAGTTCACTCTTTAATATAACCTTATTCATTAATTTGTTTTATTTTATCTAATTTTCTTTTTTGTGTTTTTACCCAGACTGATTTCAGCATGTTCAGATCATTGTAAACTGTTCCTATGCCAGTAGGTGGCAGGCTTTCCCAGTGGGCAGACCACAAACGCATGCTAACCTGCAGTGACGCTTAATTCTAAGTTTGATGGAGGAAACTGACTTTTACAAAGTTGCCCCCTAAATAATAAACTTTTAAAATTATTATTTATATTCAGAAAAGCAGAAGGCTAGGTAAATCAAAAGTGTCTCACTTAACTTTCAGAACTACAGGAACATTCGTCAAAATTTTAGCATATAAATATTATATATTTAGCAATAATTTAGTGAGTAGATACAGTAATGAAATAAAGTGATCAACGAGAAAAAATTTACACAGAATATACTTTATATAGTATTTGTTTCAAAGGCAGTTATATCATAGGTGCATTTATTTATCATGGATATGATATATTCATATAAGAATATATCCTTTTGTATAATAGTATGTTTCTCTTTAGAATTTGATGGCACATAAGAATAATCATTTTTTGGATGCTATTAAGTCTAATTATAACTTTGTAAACAAAACATGAATTTAACTGACCAGGTTCTTTACATATAAATCATACTCATCCACAACACAAAGTGGGCAGGAAAGAAAATGCATCTTATGATAGATAATAGAATCAATTTAATGGTTGGTTTTGTAATATTTTCATTTTTTTATTTTTTTATTATTATTATTTTTTTTTTTTGTAGAGACAGAGTCTCACTTTATCGCCCTCAGTAGAGTGCCGTGGCGTCACACAGCTCACAGCAACCTCCAACTCCTGGGCTTAGGCGATTCTCTTGCCTCAGCCTCCCGAGTAGCTGGGACCACAGGCGCCCACCACAACGCCTGGCTATTTTTTGTTGCAGTTTGGCCGGGGCCGGGTTTGAACTCACCACCCTCAGTATATGGGGCCGGTGCCCTACCCACTGAGCCACAGGCACCGCCCGGTTTTGTAATTTTAAAACAATTTTAAATGAGGCATTTTTTAAATTTATAAGTAACCTAATAAAAGATGGGTAGAATTTATCACTATAAACATCATATTACAAGTCATAAAGCATTTACCTTAAGCTACCTCTTGTACACAAAACAAGTTATGTAGCTTTCCGAAAAAGAACATAACATATGAAATTCTCAAACAAAAAGTAATTAAACTCTGCAAAAGAAATCATCTTGTTTCTCTGCATATTCAACTTTCATCTTCCTTTTGCCCCAGCTCATTTTAACATATTTGTGGCCATTCTATATATAAAATAAAATTTAAAAGGAAACAGAAATAAAAAATGGAAAACTACCTGGACTAGCCTTGGTTTCTGATCTTTCTTCTCCCTTTTACTGAAAAAAAAAAAAAAAAAGGGCCCAACAGACCTTTCAGTGCAGTTGCCACCACTGCTCTCTCTTTTGCAACCTTCTTTCATGCCTAAATTCACTGAGGCCAGAGCACGGCGCTCACTTAAGTGCTATCACCTCCATGTCGCTAAAACCATGCCTATTTCAGTCTTCATCTTACTGTCTTTTTAACTAGTATTTCACATTCTTGGTTATGTTCCTCTGTCTTAAAATATTGCCTTCCTTTGCTCTATGGCATCACATGTGTCTAGTTTCCTTACTAATTTCTCCGGGTACCCCATTTAAAGGTCTATTGCAGGCATTTGCCACATTAATCCATGAAATATTAATTAGAGGGTCTTTGATCATGACTCCAGGCCCTTCTTTCTTTCAGTATCATCCACACCCATGACTTGCATTCCTGTATGCAGTGCTTTCCCCAAAACAGATCTCTAGCCTTGATTTCCCCTCTGAGCTCCAAACTCATCCTATAATCCATCATTCCCCAGAGTTTTATTGAGCTTTCTATGTGCCTAGCACTGTTCTAGGCAGGGAAGATGGCAGGAAACAAACAAACAAACAAACAAAACAAAGGTAAGGCTGCTGCTTTCCTGAGATACATATTTTATTTTGGAAAGACATAATATACGCTACTGTCTACATAAATAGACTAAATGATTTAAAATAAGTGCAGTGAAGAAAAAAATAAGATTGATTATTATAAAAAGTAAGATTGAAAGTAGGATTGACAAGGAACGGCAAGCGAGAGAAGAGAGAGCTTTAGGTTGAAGGTCTCCTTGAGGAGGTGACATTAAATATTTACGGTGAAGCTACTGTAAGCTAGAGACTTTGTAAGCACTGAAAATATGTTCCTATGTACAAAGAGATCAAGTTCATTATACTTACTATACACTGTTGTAAGTGCAAAGACGGAAAAATTCAAAGGAAGCTGGAGAAACAGAAGGGCCACCCAACTTCACCTGTAAAGTTCACCTGAGAGTAATAGAGGTGTCATTATTAGGTGTGAAAGGAGGAGAGGAAAAGAAGATCCTACTAGCCAGAGGACAAACAGGGAAGAAATGTAGCTTTAACACCAATTGTGGGCCAGAGAACTATAAATTTAATCAGCAGGAGATGAGGGTGGGGAGGTAGGCAGCAAGCAGGTCAAGGGTGGTATTTCAGGACTAACCGGGCAAGGAGCTGGACTGTATTCTGGAGGGAATCAATAGCCCCTGACAGCTCTTAGCAGGGAAGTAAGTGAACTGGTCACACTTATTTTCCCACTTGGGGTGATAAATTGGACTTGGCAAGGAAGTACAATGTAACAGAAGAGAGCTATGACTCTAAATCCAGCCAGCCTGAGTTTGAATATTTGCCCTGAGATTTTTGGCTAAATGACTTTAGGTAAGTTACTTAACCTCTCTGTGAAGAAATAATGACAGAGGTCAGATATAGTGCCTCATGCCTGTAATCCAAGTGGGTGGATTGCTTGGCTCAGAAGTTCAAGATCAGCCTGAGCAAGAACAATATGCCATCTCTACCAAAAATAGAAAAAACTTAGTTTGGGCGTTCTGGTTGGCACCTATAGTCCCAGCTACTGGGAGGCTGAGGCAAGAGGACTGTTTGAGCCCAGGAGTTTGAGATTGCTGTGAGCTATAACACCATGGCACTCAACTTAGGGTGACAGAATGAGGCTCTGAAAGAAAGAAAGAGAGAGGAGAGAGAGAGAGAGAGAGAGGGAAAGAAAGAAAGAAAGAAAGAAAGAAAGAAAGAAAGAAAGAAAGAAAGAAAGAAAGAAAGAAAGAAAGAAAGAGTCTTCCCCTTCTTTATGGAATTATGACAAGAATTAAATGAGAAATATACACACACGTATTTTAACAGTATAGTACTAAGAACAATTGCCATATAAGTTAATGTCATAAAAGTGTTTTCTATTATTATTTGCTAATAAGTGAAAACATAAAAAGCCTTTTTTTGACTGTATCCAGGCTTCTTTGCAGTAACGTGTGTCTGTAGAAGAAAGACTTGGGTATTCTCTAATTCCACTGTCATTTTCATAGCATAATGATTAAGAAGTCTTAAGACATCAGTGAGTTATACCTTTAATAGCTGGTTTTCTCATACATATTGAATTTTTTGAAATCTAACTGATATTTACTAATTATAGGAAATATTCCTTCAAAGCAAGGATTATTACTATTTTTAAAATTCTGTGTATCCCCAGATCCCAGCACAGTGCTAGGTATATGATAGGCAAATTATAAATACTTGCCAGGGAAATAAATGTTCTCAAGCTTTGAAAATGAGGGCCTAGGTCAAAACCACTAGGATTTATTTAAAAACTAGTATTTATTCACTATCAATTTATGATACATTAATCATTAATTATGATACAGCTATCTGCTTCTTTCCATACACTATACAAATGTAAATGGTATTGCTCTTTGCTCTTTTATTTCCTATTCTATTAAAACATCTCCCGACAGTCGCATCTCTGTAAAGGTCACAGTCGTTTCCTATGAATGTCTAAGATGTCTAAGGGTTCTATTGTAATAAGTTAAGAAAATTGAATTAGACTCTAATAAAATATGATTAATAGAAGTGATACATGCAAATGATTTACGAAAAACTCTCAATGAATGGTAATTCTCATCATTTGATAGGCAAAATCCTGTTTCCCCCCAAGTGAGAAATATCAATACATGTTGGCAAAATGTGTCATAAACAATAACCACTTACTCCAAGTTGAACATTTTGTAATATGCACCATTCATTTTTCAGTAGATTGAGATTGTTTCAAACCCCACTGAGTGAATATGTTTTTAGTTCCAATCAGATTTACTTGTTTTTTTCCAAAAATTCTACAATTTTAAACACAGTGCATAATAAATAATATATAAGTACAAATTTATTAGTTTTCATTATTCCCAAAGTCTCTGTCTTCATCTTTATATTAACAACTTTAATAGAACACCTTTCCCATAGCAGGAGGCAACTATAATTATTAACTTGAATTTTATTAGTAAGATGTTTTCCTCAGTTTAGCTCCCAAGGAATACTTGCTGTCTTGATATTGTTTTATTATGTAAAAGGTATTTGTAAGTTTAGTTCTGTTAACACTAAACTTCCTGCACTCCAAATACGCAGATGACTCTGAATGGAAAATGAATAAAACATTGATCTGCCTGTAATTTTTGTGTTTGCTTGATTTGGTTTTTAGTTTGTTTGAAAGCCTTCCTGAACAATATCACTTAAAATTTTGTTTCATTCTTTTACTTCAACAGTTCAAATTGCTCCAATTTTAAATCAAAATCAATGTGAAAAATAGGCTTTTCTGATTCATCCCATCATTCATGACAACACAGCTCAATGTGATAGCAGTGCAAGTAAAATTTAATTAGTTGAGCGCCTATTCTGTGAAAAGCGTGTATCAAACACATTTCATTAATTTGAATCTGGATGATAACCCTGAAAAGTTATATTTTTATCTGCATTTCCTGTATTATATCTGTAGTTTACATATGAAGAAACTGCAGTCCAGGGAAATCAGTTGACTTGTTCAAAATCATGGATCTGGAGACAACTTTGGAGCCAGAATTACACCTCGAGGTCTCCTTGGTTTGATTTTTGATAACAATATACTTTGTACAACACTCCTATTTCAATATTCAAGTCTGTTTATACCCCAATTTTATTGTTTTTTTTTTTCTTTCGCATTGTGGGCATAAATGAGGGTATGAACACCTTATCCTTGAGTTGCGTTAAATAAATTACTAGTCACTGTGGGGCTATTTTGTTTGATAGTGACTATCTCAAGGAAAAGCGCCTATATAAGTGAATGGAATAGTGACTTGGACTATTTCAATTAAAACAAAATGGCCGCCTATTATTTGTTCTTTTTCTCATTAGAGAAGAAAGTAATTCCCTTATCTAACTGAAATGATACAATTACAAATATTGTCCAATTTAATCTCAAACATGAAATAATTTTCTAAGAGTCAGTTTAAAGTATCATTTGCAAACATACAGACCTCACAGTTAGAAAAAGAACAAAAAAAGGACAGAATATTTCTTACTTTCCTCTAGTTGTTTCAAAACTCGGTTTTTGGTAGTCGGTTCTTTGGCTTGGACGGCTGTCACCTCTGCTGAGGGGCGTTTCCCGTGGGGATCGATTCCCCATGCCACTAACTGAGTTTGGAGGGATGGCTTGTTGACTTGACTTTTGGGCAAAGCTCCGAAGAAACTTCAGCGTGGCGTTGGAAAGGACAACTGACTCTTCTCCAGGACTGACCTTGATGGTAGAGTTGGTAGGGAGAGCAAGACTTCGTAACTTTACCACTTCTTCTGTCTTCCTTGTGGGCGAGATGGTTTGGTCTCTCACCTTGGGAGGTCCACTCGTCTCTGAGAGGGGCATTGTTGATTTTAGAAGACTCCCTCCAGAAGTTCTGGCCACAGGAGTTGTAGTTACGTCAGCAGACGTGATCTGAGTGCTGGGCAGCATTTGGAAACTTGGTGTTTTATTTGGAGAAACTGAAGCAGAGGTGCTAGTCTTCTGGAAGTTTTCACCCTCAAGGGTAGTCACAGAATGTCTACTATTACCAAGCCCAATGCCCCCGCTCCATAAACTAGAAAGCAGGACAAAGAATCTGGCCCCCTTCATCTCAGCAGTTTGAAGCAAGAAAGCTCATGTGAAATTGGGGACAAAGTCCTCAGGCCTTTTTGAAAGCTGCTTCCACACTGAATCTGCTCAGACAGAGCTTTGCCAATTCGAGATGTGTGGAGGAAACAGGCTTCTCTGTTTTGTCCTGGACTCAGGAACTTCAATTTCCTGTTTCTGTAGGTTTTTTGTGATCTGTGACTTCTGGCAGGACGTCTCTATGGAAGTGGTGAAGGCTCTCTGACAAAGCTATGGGGAGATGGGAAAACACAACAACTGTTATCAGGAAAACCCATGAGAAAAACATGAAGTAACTTTCCCTTCCTAGGTACACTCATGTTTCATGTTTCACTGGTTTTGAAGAGAAGCTTCATGTAGATGATGGGGAGTGTAAAATTTCATTTGTAAATGCCAAAGAATGGAATTTAAAATTTTGTTCTGCTACATATTGAGAAAATATTTAATGATGCTTCGTATTCACTGTGCCCTAACCAGAAAGCCACATTTTGTTCAAGTGCATATTCACATGCTCACAAATAAACAAAATCTTGTTTGCAGAGTCTCTACGCTTTCACAAACCACAACTATAAAGAAATGATAGACTTTTTAATACATACACGTTAGCTGTATCATTGCTTGCAGTTAATCTTGATGATGATAAGTCATAACAGAAAAGGACAGCATAAATAATGAAGTTATACAGGTCTCCATGGAACTCACTTTACATTTTGCTCTTAGAACTTTTATCAGAGATACCAATTAAGGGAATGAACAAACAGAATTGTAATTCCTCTTTTTTCCGGTCCTGATCTTCTAGTGGTTGGGAGTAATTAGTATTTTACCACTAAGGAACAGATAAAGAAAAAGTGGAGTTGCATGAAAATTAATTAAAATGAGATTACGTATAATGCTTTCATACTTTTATTATAGTGTAAAATTATGCAAGTTTTTGGTAACAGAAAACTACAGAGATCAAAGAGTTCCCTTTTTTTTATAGAGACGCTTCATGGGATTTATGATTTCATTTCTCTAGCAAATCTCTTATCCTTGGACTTCAATTATCCTCTCCCATCTGTAAAATCCCATAGACTCTTTAGACAGGCGTATAAGCTAAGTTATAGCAGCATATTCATTAACTCATGTATTCATTCATTCAATAGTAACCTAACCCCTCAGTCTAAGCAAGGTACTCTCTTAAGTGTTGGGATTATGAAGGAAAGCACAAATATTCTTGGCTGTCAATTAGCTTATGGTTTGTTATACGTGATTTGAAAGCTAGATCCACGTGCAATGTATCTTCTGTGCCAGCCATCAGACTCTTACTAAATGTTCAGTCATATACTATCAAATTATTATGAGATTTTATTATTCCATTATTATTAGATTATTAAATTCCTTCTTTGGAATTGGAGAATTGGAAACCTGGTGCCTGACTGGTTATGCAGTCTTAATCCTTTTTTCTTCCTTCATTTTTGTCATTCATTTTTATATATGCATATAATCAGAGAGTATGTAATATGGAATTATTAAAACTAAGACAAACAATAATCAGTAACCCTAAGTGCCTTTGTTATGAGGTACAAAGCATCTGTTTCTCAGATATGCCACAGAACAACCCACAAAACTTGCATTAAAGGGTCCAATTTGGGCAATTCAGGAAGCACTTAATTGTTACAAAGAGCAATGAAACTGCATAATTTTCACAATACAAATGGTTTCCAGTCCTAAGAAAAAGACATTACAACTTCTTTACCTGAAAAAGAGATAAACGACAGCTTTGGCTTAGAGGAGAACTGTAATTCAGTAACATTCAAGCAAAATCTGTCTAGTTAGTATACAATTTTAAACCTATTTTTTTAGATTTAGTAAAAGTAGATAAATGGACTGTCTCAAAAGTCTGAGAAACAGCCAGAAAAAATGTTGTTCATTGATTTTTTTGCTTCTACAGTTTGAAAGACCACCTTGATCCTGGTCAGGACAAGTGAACTTTGGAGATACAGGGTCACTCATTGAATCTACAACTGATAAAAAAATGGTAATAAAAATAGAATGGCTCTAAGCCATTCATTATACCTCCTGTAAGGTATTGACCAGGAATGACTTTTTCTCACCTCCATCCTAACTTACAAGTGACCTTTGATCAAAAGGCTAAAGGTTCTATGTCTCATGATTGATCTCTTAAGCCATCTTGCACTGTTAATTCCTCAGAGAATCCCTGCTCATCTCAGGATTTGGGGTGTATGGATCAGTCTTTAATTAGATACAACAAATATTTGTATTCCAGAAACTATCATAAGTCTAACCTCAAATTCTGCTTTCTAAGGATCATTAGTACTCCTCAGATAAAAATTAAGAAAAATAATATTCCTGGGATTAGTGCTGGAGGATACTCACGTCATTCATTTGTCTAGATACTGTAAATACTAGTGCTAGATGAACTTATACCACTGGTTTTGGATACCTGAACCCCATCATTCTGGGATTCTCATTTTCCACTAGATTGTTTATATTAAATGATATTTTACCATATTGTCTGTTATTCACTTTGAATATTTTACAAAAAAATCATGAAATTCATTATAATATGTGCTATCAGGAAGTTTATTCATTGTTAATTTTATCATAATCATAGAATTGAATATATATACCTAGTTATTTCTAGATGATGAGATAATGGATGTTTTATTTTTCATTCTTTCCCTTATAACCTATATGAATTAATTGTTTAACCACAAGGAGAAAAAACAAACAAAAAATGTGAGTTAAAGAGAATCTTGGATTGAGACGTTCACTGTAGATTGTGCTATGTATTATCCAAAACCATTTTATAGCTGCAATAGTTATTATTCTTCATAAAATTCTGAGTGTGTGAAATAACTTCTACTTAATTGCTAGGATTTCTCAGCAACTTCTTTATTTTTCAAATGAGAAATTCTTATTTTCCTAAAATAGTTTAAAACATCTAAATAAGATTTCATTATAGCCTTCTGTTAAGTTAGAGCTGTCAAAAATAATTGCAAAAAATGAAACTCAATGTTATGTTGTTTGAAAAATATTAAAAACTTCTGAAGGAATTGCTATAAAAAATAGTAAAAGAACTAGGGGAAGGAGCGAAACAGATTTCTGCATGATTTTAATGAGCCAGACAATGTGCTAGTTAAGTTAAATTTGGCATATTATTTAATCCTCACAATTGTATTAGGTAGGTAGTCTCCTCTCATTTTACTCATGGGAAATTAAGCTTAAAGAAATTAAATAACTTCCTAGGATAACACACTATAATTGATAGAGCAGATATTTATGCCCAGTTCTGATTTTTGCTACCATCTGATAATGTCTCTTAAAACTTTAGTGTAATTTAGAAAACATAATTTTCAAATTTATGTACATTTATTACATTTGTTTTCCCAATTGTTTTTAACTTTTTCATTTTTATTTCTATCTCATCGCTAAAACACACACAGTATTAAGATACTTCTAATAATCTAATGATATCTATTGGTTTGAGTTTATGAAATTAGAGGGCAAATTTGTGTTTTTATAGGTTTGTTTTTAGTCTAATGAGTACTTTTCCTTTCTTCTTTGGTTGAGTGCCTTTTTTAATTCCCACATGAAATTGTAAGAGCTAATGCTACCATATCCTTGACAACACAGAAATCATACTCTATTCATTTGCTAGAATGGAACCTCCAGGAAAGCCAAAGCCTGCTACATTCTGAGTATCTAGAGCAGTGTTTGGTAGGCATTCAATAAATACATCTTGAATCAATAAATTAATGAATGAAGCCATGAATGCACTCTTACATACATTAATAACACCTGTCAAGGAGTTCAGGAGAAGGTCTCAATTTCACCTCCTCTTGGCCACACCCACCCCCTCACACACACATAAAGCTCTAGGAACACAGCTTCAAAATTCTGAAATATTCTTTCAACCACATTGCCCCTTACAAGTCCTTCCTGAGTAAAATTCAGAAAGTCCATTGTTTCTACATGTTGCAAAATAAATTTGGGAAGGATTATCTTGAAACCAACACAGCCAAATTAGAATCATAAAACAGAATTAGAGCTGTATAATAAAGGATAGTGAAGCACCAGTGATGGAAGCAAAAGCTAAGATGTGCAAATGAATTAAAGTTAAGAACAAATTAAGGTCCTAGTGGGCTGATAGGAAAGGGAATATGGATTATACAATGAATTATATAATTCTTAATATTAAGTGGGAGAAGCATATTAGTTTCTAAGGGAAAAAATCCCAACACGTTTTTCCCAACATTAGAATTTTAACTTTATAATTAATAATATAAAGAAAACACTAATAAAGGTATCCAAATGTCCCTCATATGAAAATGTCTATAGAGATAAAACTCTTCTATTGCTTATTTTATATTTCCCATCTGAGGAAAGCAGTACCTTCCAAGTGAAAGCGTTAATTTCAGAAGTCTTCAAGGTTTATTTTCTTTTGGTCATTTTAGAAATAACAATGTTTTCATTTCTTTAGTGGAAAATTATATCTGGTTATGAAATGATTATCATTAGTGACTTTTGCTTCTAAAAATATGGAATAGACAGATTTCCCCCAGTCCTTCTAGGAAGGTGCCTCTAAAAATCCTGTTACATGTAAAAGAGACATTAGAAGACTCCGAAGTGTGGAGAAAAGACGCAAGAATGGCCAGGTGACCCAAGGAACAACCCAGTACCCAGCTCCCAAGTTTCTTTTTGCCTCCAATTTGAGTGTTGGGGAATTTGTCAAGCTAGAAATACCAGCAGGCACAAGCAATAAAGGCCCTAAGAAAATTCAGCTCTCTTAGACAAAGGACTAGAAAATGGTCATCATGAAAAGAAGCAAACTTTTACTAAATAACCACTTGACTTCCACCAAACACCATAAAAAAGATTTCACACCTGCCAGCAAAGGCTGAAAAGGAAAGTTAGTCTCCACCGCAGGAAGCTGAAACCAAGCACTCCAGGCCCCAGCGCCCACCTGGGTGGTCAGAGAAGAGCAGTAAAGGAGCCACCAATTTGGTCCAGAAGGCTCCCTGAGCGCACCCCATAGCGCTCCCCAGGGGGAGGGACAGACCAGCCCTGAGGCAGGCCAAGCCTGCTGAGTGGCATTGTACCCCATAATTGCATTAATGTGCACAGCTATGATTTAAATAAATAAGTAAATAAATAAAATAAAATAAATAAATAAATAAATAAATAAAGCTGAAGATAAGGCGAGGGACTGGAGAAATACCTTCCAAGGTGTAAAATCCCAGGGGTGGGTCTTGAAAGGAAACGGAACTCACCAGGGATTTTAAAAACTTGACTTCTTATTGTAAAGTAGCTCTCCCACCGTGTTTTAATCCACTCTTACCCCATTGGTGAGGGAGGAATTCCACTCTAGGGTTCTGAGGATGGCTGAGCACACGGCCCACTGGAGGAAAGACACTGGTCGCAGTTGGTGCACGAATGCGCGATCTTGGGGAGCGCTCAGCCCACGCAGGGACCAGAGTGAGTGATCCACCACTGCAGGAGGCAAATTTGGTAATGTCAGTGGCGTAGGGGTTCCTCGGCTCCCGCAGGAGGATGTGACTGGCTTGTTCGAACACTCCTTGTGTTGGAAGGAAGCTGAAACCCACTACTCCGGGACAGCTGTGCCTGGTCCCCTGATAAGGAGGAGTGACGGACCGTATCCGCAGGGGCAGAGCGCAGAAGGGGCTGTGGTTAAGGACGCGGGAGGCCACTGGGTTCAGACGTCAAGGAAGCTCGCAGTAGAATTGCACCTCGGTTTCAGGCTGTGTACCACACACAATTTAGAAATCCTTTTTTTCTGTCTTACAAAGGATAAAAAGCTCTCCAGATCTTTGCCTGTGCTCAGATCTCAAGCTGAGTCGAAGTAAAAGAAAAAAGCAAATCCTGTTCATTCCCTCTAAGTATTTTAAGATCATGGTGAGTTAAAACTAATTAAAGCTACAACAACATTAGTTTAGATTAGACATAGCTCAGTTACAAAGTGGAGTAATTCAACTCCCACAGTGAAGGCCTGACAGGATAAGGGGTATGTCCTTTTCGGAGACAAAAAGGTACTGCCGTCTTCACTGATTTTTCTTCTTCACAAGGCCCCTATTCATATAATCAAAAATTATGAGACAAATGAAAAAATGAGAAAATGTGATCCATGGTCAAGAAAGAAACCCTCAATAAAAAGTAAAACCTAGAAGAGGCCCAGAGCTTAGAAATATTAGAGAATTTAAAATAACTTTAGTAGCATGCAGTAGAGAAAATGTCTGAACAGAAAGGGAATTTTAGCAGAAACCCAAAACTAATAAAAAAAATTAATGAAAATGCTACAAATAAAAAAAGATGTTAGAAATAAAAAGTTAATTTGATAAGCTTAATAGTACATTAGAAATATCAAAGAAAATTATCATTTAATTTGAAGAGAGTTCAAAATGAAATTATCCAAAGGGACACACAAAAAATAAGTGTGGACAAAATGAACCACCTCTGAGATCTGTGGAACAATTTTGTATGGTTTAACATTTATATAATGGGAGGAAATAGAAAAGAAAATGAATAGAAGATAAATTTTCAAAGACAGTAAATAATAATTTTCTAATATTGATAAAACAAATCAACCCAAACATCTAAGAAGTTCAGTAAACCCCAAGCATGAAATAATGTTTAGGCATATTGTAGATGAAATCCTGAAAAAACAAAGATTAAAAAAATGTTGAAAGTAGTCAGAAAAAAAAAACACCATATTACATAAAAGGGAAAACCATTAAAATTGACCTCACATTAACTCAGATAGATGAGAGAAGACAGTGGAACGACATCTTTAAAGTGCTCAAATAAAATAAAAATATGTCAATTTAGAATTCTGTGTCTCATGAAGATACCCTTCAAAAAATAAGGGGGGAAATAAGGACACTCTTAATAGGCAATACCTTAAAGAATACCATTCCAGAAGATCCACACTATAAGAAATACTAAAGAAATCCTTCAAGCTGGGAAAAATGGAAAACTAGATTGCCAGGAAAGAGTGAGAAACAACAGAAAGTTAAATAATGTAGGTAAACAAAAATATCTGATATTATTTTTATTGTATGTAATGAGAAATTTTAAAGCATGAGGTTCCTGAGTTATGTGTAAAGAATAAAATAACATTTGAAAACATACTGGGATGAGTTAAAATGCATATTTTAACTGCTAGAACAAACAAAAAATGTAGTTTAAAACCCAATGTAAGATATAAAATGGAACATGTCAATTCTATTAAGTATAGAGTATAAATGTCTTAACACAATAATTAAGTAAATGAGGTGAAGGCTATATTAACTAGTATGATGTAAGCATCCCTAATTCTATTTAAAATCAGCACATTGTACCCCACAAATGCATTAATGTTCTATTCTAATGCATACATGATCTACCTGTTTATAACTCAATAATAATAAAAAATATATAAAATGGAATATTTTAAAGAAGTCAATTCATCCAAAAGAGGGGATTAAAACAGATGGGACAAATGGACCAAAAAAGAAAAAAAAAAAAAAGGATAATAAATGACAATTAATGACACTGTGGGGCATGGGGGAAGGGGAGAGCAGACAGAGAGAGAAGGAGGGAGGGGGTGAGGGAAAGAAAACAAGAAAAAAAAAAAGAAAAGAAAACAGTGACTAATTCTCACATAAATTGGATTCAGTTTTGACCAAAGTACATTACTTAAATATTAATTTTTAATTCAACTTGTCAATATATTGTTTAGGATATTGCATCCTCATTTGTAAGTGAAATATGTTGGTAATTTCCCTTTATAACAATATATTTTCTCCAATTTCAGTATCAGGTGTATCCAGATTAAGTAGAATGATTTTGAAATACTTCTTCTTTTTCTATTGTCTATAAGATTTGGCATGATCTGTGCTTTGAAACTATATTTTACTTTTATTTATATAATATTGTCTATTTTATTTATAAAATAATTGTCTATCTTTTAAGACTTTGGAAAAAAATAAGAAGTTAACTGATGACTTTATACTGAGTCTAGAGTCAAAGCATTCTATAATAGGCATATTCTTATTTGACAATGTGAACATTACTTTCTTTGCATTATTATTATTAATATTGCTTAATATTTGTATGCAGTAATCATCTGATTTCTTTTCTGAGTGTATTTATCTTCGTTTATTCTTTACAAGGTTTTTGTTTCTAGTCCTTATCTTAAACACTGTTATTGTTATTAAATTTTAAGCCTTTTTAATTCCATGAAGGCAAAAAGTGGAAATCTAACAAACACATGTAAATGTAAAAATAAAAAATAAAATAAAATAAAATAAAAGGCCTAGAATCGAGACTCAAACTGAGTTGAACATTAAAAGTAAGTGGAATAATCATTCCTCTTAAAAGTCAATGTCTGTCAGACAGAGTTATAAAACAAGAAAAGCAATCCTTAATTTTTTCTTCTTTTATACAAACATTTTATAAACACCACACTATAAAAACAAGTTTAAAGTAAAAGGGTAATGAAAATAACATGCAAAGTATAAAGTGGTTAAAGGTTAGAAAACTGGTTCGACTATATTTACATTAGACAAAGAAGACTTGAAAATAGAGTATTTTTAGAGACAAAGAGGGAAAATTCAAAGCATTAAAGACTCAGTTCATTAGAAGGCATAGTACTAAATATAAATGCAGCCAGGAGATCTTCAAAATACATGAAGCAAAAAGGGAGAAATAGACAAATGCATTCTCATAGTCAGCTCTTAACATCTTTTCCTGAGTAGACAAGTAGACAGATAATTAGCAATGATATAGAAATTTGAACAAAATCATAAACCAATTGTACCTAATTGATATTTACTGAATATCCAACAACTGGAGAATCTGTATTTTCACATCTATGTGGCACAATTATTGATACAAAATATATACTGGGTCATGAACTATTACACAGTAAATATCAAAGAATAAAAATAAATAGAATGCTTTACAAACACATAAGTATTATGAATAAATAAAAGTAACCTATCAATAATACATAATTTTTTTAATGAGAGAACCTACATCTTTTTAAAATTTTTTTATTTTTATTTTTATTTTTTTGAGGCAACAAACTTCTAAATAATTTATTTGTCCCAGTAAAAATCATAGGGGATGTTTTATATATTTTGAATGAATTATAATGGAAAAATCAAGAATTGTACAATTTTTTTATTTTACATGCCTGTATTAAAAAAGAACAGAATGAAATAAATGAGGTATGCTTCCATTTTTAAAATAAGATTAAAAGGTCAAAAATATCTGATTGTCAGAAGGAAGAAATAATAAAAATAATAGCAGAAATTAATGAAACAGAAAATAAAGAAAGAATAGGTAAAATAAGCAATTTTCAAAGGTCAGTTTTTTAAAAGATGTATACAATTAACCTTTAATAAGACTAAGCAAGAAAAATGAGAGAGAAAAGATTGCCAATGTTTAACATAATAAAAATGTTAAAAATAAAAGTGGAGACATCACTAGGAGACCACAGACATCGAAAAGATAGTAAGGAGATATTTTGAACAATTTTATGCCAATATATCAACAATTTAAATAAAACAGTTATATTCTGTAAAAAAAATTAAAAATTTTAACATTTGAAAAAACTTTAAAAAATTGATAAATAGAGCATTATAAAACTCTGAAAAGCCCCATTTGTAATAATTTTCCCACAAAGAAAACTCCTGGCCCACAGGTCTTCCCTAGTAAGTTCTATTAAATACTAAAGAAAAGATTAGGAGGGGTGGAGACAAGAGGCCGACTGGAGCCATCTGGAGGCTCCCATCCAGAAGGAGAGTTAAAGGACAGAAGTTTAGCAAGAAACCTGATGGTTCAGTTCTGAGCTAAGAGAGAAGGTTGAAGAACACACATCAACCCTGCTGAGGTGAGCTGTGACCCCAAGGATACAAACAAAAGGCATAAAAATCCATCGCCAAGCGGACGGGAGTCCGCTCCCCCACAAGAATGGCTCACAGTATACTCCATACAAACAAGTGAGTGGAGTTCAAATATCCTCCCATTTTATCCCACGGGAGAAATCCTCTAAAAACCAGACCCCCTTCCTCTACTAGGGTGCCATGGCACTCTCCTGCCAGGCATAAAATGATATAAAACTGTATATATTCTCTACCTGAAATTTTTAACTCCCAGCACTCCCCTCCACTCTCACCCAGAGTTCTGGAAGCCTGTCCCCCATGGAGTCCAGATTCTTGAGCATTTTCCCGAGGGATGTAGATGGGGCATGGGCTATTGCTGACCTGTGCTGATTCTCCAGCATGGGCAAAAGAAGGACAGTCAGCTGAGAGGGAACCTCAGCAGAGAGGGAATCATACAGGAGTGGCAGTGCTCTGAGGCACAGAGCAGCAGCCGCAGCAGCAGGAACAATGGGGCTCACACCCCTGGGGATACTTTGAAAGTACACTCCCGGTCTCTCTGGGCAACCAGAGGAAGCGGGGCATCTTCTCTGGTGGCAGCCACTGGTGGAACAGATCTGGGATGGAAATGCAGGCCTTGTGAGAAAAGGGTATGCCTGAGGCAGTACTGACCTGGGCAGAGCACAGGGACTAGAATACACATGCTCAGAGACAGCAGACTCCCATGGCAGGGCTGACCCAGAGGACTTCTTCACTGAGCCTCTGATGCACCCAGCCCTCAGGGGATCATAGCTGAGAACAAAGTCAGCAGACAGAGGCTGGAACTGACAGCTGAGTTCCGAGATCTGACCATTTGCCTCAACACAAACTGCAGCCAAGACAGGGCAGTGGCACAGACAGGGCTGAGTTGCTCAACTAGCCTCTGGTCCACACGGGAATATAGCTGTGACAGAAACAAATTCTGTGAAGTTGTTCTGTTCTGTCAGCAACATCAATCAGGGGCAGAGCAGGAACTGAGTGAACTACCCCTGGCTCCATTAAGCACCCGAGGTTGTCAGGCCTCACCTCCCCCTGCCAGATAGTAGCAGAGTGTGGCAGCCTGGCTGAGGAGTAATAGATCTCCTTGTGACTCAGGCAGGCACAAACCCCTGGAGAACCTGCTCATTGGAGGGAACTGGGTCACAGCCCTGCGGGGTTATCAGTGACTGGTGTGACAGAGGTGCAAGGTTGGGAAGGAGACATAAACCTTCCCAGACTAATTTATTTGCTGGGTGGGTCCTTCTGACTTCATGGAGCGAGTCATACTTGAGCTGCCAGCAGACCCTTCATAGCTAATTGCCAGAGACCTTTTGAACTCTCCCACCTGAGACTGTTGCTGACTGGGATAATTGATTTGGACCTCTTGAACTGGGCCGATCACCTGAGGACTATCCAAAGTGGTACCCTGGGTGTGTGGTTGTGGAAAGGTTTGATTTTCCTTTTCCAATTATTGGCTGTGGGGGGCAAGGTGACTCAATTCCTGGTATTTCTCCACAGCTGAGACTTCAACCCAGAGTAAGTGATTCACTAGGGTAAGACAGAGACTAGCTGAAAATAAGACAGATCCACTAAGCCCACCACACCAAGAAGGTCCCCAGTTTCTCAGGCCATAGCACTGTATGGGACCCTGGCAAAGCTCTAGGGGAAAAAAGTACAGACACCAGTCCCAGCTTTTGGGCCAAGGACTGGCCAATCACTACTCCTGGAGCCCATAACCCAACTTCTCCTTATCTGCTCATCTAGCCAAATGGTGTAAAATAATCATGGGACGGAATCAGCAGAAAAGCTCCGGTAACCTAAATAACCAGAGTAGATCAACCCCCCTCCCCCCCAAGGAACAATTTGGCAGACACAACTGAAGATGCCATTCATAAACAGATGGCTGAGATGTCAGAAACCGAATTCAGAATTTGGATTGCAAATAAGATCAATAAAATAGAGGAAAAGTTAGAATTAGAAATTCAAGGAACATTTTACAAGTTGTCTCAAGATTTCCAGGAAATCAAAGACAAAATCACCAACGATTTTGACACATTAAGACAAGAATTTGAAGCCTCAAAGATTTAAGAAATACAGTAGAATCCCTCAGTAACAGAATGGAGCAAGCATAAGAAAGGATTTCTAACATTGAAGACAAAGCTTTTGAATA
>CAUYRH010060841.1:0-22939 GCA_963574655.1 Perodicticus potto
TTTGTTAGATATATTCCCAGGTATTTCATCTTCTTTGGCACTACTGTAAAAGGAATAGAAAGTCTTTGATTTTACTCTCAGTTTGACTGTTGTTAACATATATGAAGGCTATTGATTTGCAGGGCACATGAGTGTATTTAATTGGCAGAAGCTTATTCACATCCAGAATTTTTGCTGCAATAAAATTTGGGAATGCTGTATGTTAACATTATAGCTTCTGCAATAAAGGAAGACAGATTAGGTGAGCGAAAGCACTATATTCATGTTAAGGAAATCTACCATCACTCTCATTCTTGTAACTTTACATAGATTTTTTGGCCTAGCTAAGAAGCCTGCTAATTCTGAGAAATTTTCTGGGCATCCTAATGGAAGTTTAAATCTCATCACCCATATCTCCACAAGAAATTTTCATTTTTATAGGAATCAAGAACATTAACAAATATTACTTCCCTAGGAGAGTGTGTCAAAATGCCAACAAGTCTTCTCTGTTAAGGTGTTTTCAGGTTTATACTAAGGAATAATAAATAGTCCTTGGCAGATACCAAGTCTTTTTCTTTTAGTGTCCTCTAGTGCTCCTCTTTAAAAGCCTAAAAAGAAAGCCAGGACCTGGAATTTTGCCCAGCATGGTGTAATGTGATGAGCCCCAAGAGGATTTTGAATCTTCTGCCAATTCAACTCCCCGGAAACGGAAATGGATAGAATGGCTTGATATGTTTTTTCCATAATGTAGCTATGGGAAGCAGGCCTAGCTTCCCTTTTACAAACAATCCTTGCCTGCAAGCCAGGGTCATATGGATTCAGAGTTTTCTACTTCCAGATAGAAGATTCAGTACAATGTGTTAATAATTTTATTAGAAGTCTTAACATAATACAGAGGTTAAGGGCACAAGCTTGGGAGCTAGACTGCCTGAGTGTGAATTCTGGCAGCTCAATTTATTAGGTGTGTAATCTGGAGTTAATATCTTAACCTTTCTGCATTGCAGTTTCCTCATTGTGGATAATGAAAGGAAATGATAACAACTAACACAAAAACTGTTCTGAGAGTTAAATTAGTCAGTACATGTGAAATTCATAAAAGAGCACTTAGTTCTATAACTCCAAGCTTATGAAATTATTTTGACCACTTTTATTAATAGAACTTCTGAAACTGTCTCGTGGTATCCTAAACTTTGCATAGTGTTATAAAGGTTCAAGGGGCATTATAATTTGATCTTGAAAAAGAAAGTGCTTTCATTTGTAGCTGAGTACACATCACTACTACTCGCAAATTTTTCTCTCCAACCAACATTAATTGAGCAAGATGGATCAAGCCTTATGTCAAGAGCTCTTCCATATCTTGCCTTCTTTTATCTTCACAATTAACTCTCTAATATCCTATTTATATCCATTTTACAGACGATACAGCTGCATGCACACACACACACACACACACACAGGTTGTTCATATTTTCCTATGCACAAGGTCTAATAAAATCACAGGTTCAGATTCCAATTTAAATCTGTCAGAATCCAAGGCTAATTCTTCTGTGGTTCTTCATGGCCTCTCTAAATAACAGTAAATCTGTAGAGTTATTTACTGATCATGAAACAATTACTCATGCATTATTTCATTTAATTGTCACAATAATTCCATGATACTGAGTATCAGAATCACTCAGCTGCAGGTAACAGACAGATATTTAATTAAATAGGAGTTGGTTCCTTGAGCATAATAATAGGTCCAGACTTAGTCAATGCCAGCTTGGTTTCTGGCCTTGCATCCAGGCTTCAGCGACGCCATCAAGAACCCAAACTTCTTCCAATCTTTTCTCTCCATCATTCTCAGAATGTAGACTTTTTTCTTTATTCTTCAGATTATCATCTTGTTTTTGAAAAATGTGTCTCATAGCTCCAAGCAAAATAAGGCCAGAAGCCGGGAGTTGGGATAGATGCTAGCAAAAGAGTAAAACAGATGAAATTTACATCTTTATCCAGGAGAAATAAATCTTTCCCAAAGTCTTACCAAGAGATATGTTGGTCACATGGCCACATCTAGCAACAAAAGAGGCTGGGGAAGTACGTGGTTGGCTTTGTACAGTCCCTCTCGTGTGAAGCAGGACAAGGACAAAGAAGGTTAAGAATGGCTCATGGGGAAGACAATGGGTACTCTCTTCCACTCCTAAGTTTCACCATAAAGGTTTCTCAGATAGACTCACAGACTCAGAAAAATTGTGACGTGTCCACTGTCTCAGAGACAATATGCAGTGTCCCAGGGACTTAAATCAAGGTTTTTATATCCTAGCGTCTAAAACTTCTGTTGTCATAATAGCCCCATAACTAGGCCTGGTTTCTAAATTTTTCAGATGTACACTAAAAAAAAAGCCCTAAAATTCATTTTGGGAAATGTTATTTATTTCATAATTTATATCACAACTTTGAAAAAACAGGATTATAATAAAAATATATATATATAATATTGTCCAAATGAATGCAAAAACAAGAAAAACAATATGATGAGGATAAATAAAACAAGCTAAACACAGGGTTATAGATTTATTAAAATTTATTTTAAACTTTCGTATATCTTGATGGAAAGAGAGAATCAAAACAGGCTTATATTTGAAAGATAAACTATTTTCCATTCCTAAATACAAAACAATAACATCATTTGTAAGTATCTAAAAAGACATTGAAGAAGATAATGAACAGCAGCTTCAACATTAATTTTACAAAAATCCATAAATGGGAAGATGATGCTTAGGCTAGCTATGCTAATAGTTTTTGATGGTATCTTTATGTGCTCTAACTGGACAAAAGTTTAAAAAAATGTAGAATGATTAAAGAAATGGCTAGGCAACATGTTTCTTATGCCATCTACTATAGGCGTAGGTTCACTCAGCCAGGCTTTCATTTTTGCATAGACATTTTTATTTCATCTCAGAGGTGTGTTTGGTGTGTGTACCCCATATCTGTACACACATACGCACCAAAAACCAAAATGGATCAACTCTAATCCTACTACCTAGAGATAACTGCTTATATATCATGTGCTTTTAGCCAATTTTTTGTGCATAAAATGTATTTTTCTCCCAAAATGGAATGGTACTATGCACACTATTTTTTGTTTGATTTTTCCCTTATAAATATATCAGAAAAACTGTCCTTAAGAAATTAATAGCATAATACAACAGAATTGTTAATGACAGTTTCATATTGCTTTGTAGACTTCTGTATCATAATGTTATGACAGATAATTTTTAAATTTTCACTAATATAAATAGGAAGGTATTTGCCATCATTGTACATACATCTTTGCACACATGTCTGATAAATTGCTACAAGTGGAATTGGAATGTCAAAGTGTTGGAGAATTCTTAAACCTTTTGTCACATAGTGCCAAATTGATCTCCAGAAATTTATTTTCTCACCATCTCAGCCAGGCTTTTGACAGGAGCTGGATAGCAGATAATTTGAATTATACTCACACCACCATGAAGCACTACCATGAAATGAAACAAACTTCTCCTTTCTCTCACCTGATTTTGGAGGAATGATGGAAAGCCAGCCTTGCCTTGGGAGTCAGAAGATACAGGCTCTGGTTGGGGTATTAATGTCCGGTCCACCTGCTTAGTTGCTCATTGTGAATCATTTGAGACAATAGTTGTGAAAATTATTTATAAATATTTTTGCAAACATAAGAAATCGCTAATTCAACACAGGCACTCTTATAGGGGTATCCTAGAAGGAAGAGACCTGGATCTTGACCATAAATAAAGGAGAGGCAGAGAATCGCCCTGGAGACTGCTCAGAGTGATGGAATTTGATGTTCTTAGGATCTGTTGTGTTACTCTTTGATTTAACTTTTAGGAAGTATTTAAAGAAATGTTATCACCACATATTCGGTTGTATAGGCTTCTTGCTGGGTGTTGGACTCTTAGTGATTTTCCCATAGAACTCAGAGGCAACTAGATGTTACAAGACAATGTGAGGGAAACTCGGAATAGCTCTTTACTCTCCTCTGAAACATAAGGGGAAATTGAGCTTAGTGGTCGCGCAACACCTCAGGTTTCCTGGCAACAGATGCTGTACTTTGTATTATTTTAAAATCCTCTTATATATTGAGCACATTTAAAAGTCCCTGAAACCACTCAATACACTTGTCAGGATGGGATTTTTATTGTCACTGATTTTATGTCCATTCTCATCAAGCAAAATCATCACCGTCCTCATTGTTTTCTCTGGAAGCTTAGTTTTTTCCCCTCTATTTATCATATCAAATAGAGAAATATCAAACAGAGCATGCTATAATCATTTGTTCAACATAAACAATGGTAAGCAGTCAAACTAGCACAACAGTAACAACAAAGTTTGCTGAACTTTCAATGGGAAAGTCCCGTGCCAAAAGCAATTCCAAATAACCTTGCTTTAGTAAGTTGGTCAGAACATGAATATCATTTAATGTCATTTTTTTTTTTTTTGGTGTCTATCCATTTGGCAGACAGTGTCAGAGTGTATTCTGTTTCTGACAAAATTTGACTCTTGGCATCAAAGAATTAATAGCGTCGAGTTCAGGGAAAGAGCAATTTATGCACTGATGCTTTTCCATGGAGTTTTCTCTTCCTGTTAAATCAGCTGTTCACAAAAAAAAAAAAAATAGGGTATTGCCTGTGCTTGTCACATCACATGATTCTATGCTCAGACAACCCCTGAAATTCATAGCATTTTTTCTGGTGTCATACACTGCATGTCACGCTGGCTGCAACTTCAGTACTTTTTCCCTCCAATATTTTAATGGGCAAACTTGAGTAATATATTTCCCAATTTCAAACCCTTCAGCACTGACAGTCCAAAACTCCTGAGGATATGAACTAATGCAAAAGGTTCCGGCAGAGCTGAGTATCTTCAGCTCTGGTCTATCAGTGTCAAGTCCTCAAGCTCTTGAGAAATAATTTTACTTATTAAAACACATTTTTCCTCAAAAATACTGTAGGAAAGACAAAGCTCTCAGTGACCTCTCAGAAAATTGTTGAATTAAGGAGAGAAGTCTACATAACTCCTCCATTTTCAAGTCTAGTGAAAGTATAATTAATGTTCCATGAAAGAGCTCTGCTTTTCGTTCATAGATTTGAATTATTGAACTGAACTTGTACCTTGGGACCATGTTGCAAACACATTGCTTTCTAGCATTTCCTTTCTCTTAAAAATATAGACAGACAATGCCAACAGGTTGAATAAAAAATGTGGCATACATTTGCAAGTTTTTACTCAATGTCTTAGATGCCTTTAAGAGTCTTTCTTCCCCCAGGAATTTCTTAGCTCTTAAGTTAAAACTGTCCCACCAGTGTAGTTGTGATGAAATCTTCAAGGGTCTAAAAAGTCATTGTGCATGGGGCATTTTCTTAATTTGATTTCACGGAACAGGTTGGCGCTATGGTTAGAAGTGTCTTTTTAGTTAGTGTTAATGTGCAGGAAAGAGCTACTTGCAACTTCATTCATTTAGACCACTTGGTGGTTTTATGTCATCTTTTACAGAAATACTATACACCTTGATGACAATTCTTTATGAAAATATTTATTGGAGCAAAAACCCTGTTAAAAATGTAAGTCACATTACTTAGTTTTCTGTGTTTTCCCATCTCAGCACATTATTTTCTCTTTTAAGTTAATAATGATTATTAAAAGTTCACACTGTGCCACCTGCAAGGTCAATAGCAGGCAAAATCATTTGCTTTATTCACATGAAGCACGTGCTGTATAAAGAAAAGCTGATTAAGAATACTAGTAAAGACTCAGAGCCTGTGGCTCAGCGGGCTAAGGCACCAGCCATGTACACCTGAGCTGGCAGGTTCGAATCCAGCCTGGGCCCTCCAAACAACAATGATGGCTGCAACCAAAAAATGGCCCGGCGTTGTGGCAGGCGCCTGCTGTCCCAGCTACTTGGGAGGCGGAGGCAAGAGACTCGCTCCAGGAATTGGAGGTTGCTGTGAGCTGTGATGCCACAGCTCTCTATCCAGGGTGAAAGCTTGAGGCTCTTTCTCAAAAAAAAAAAGAAAACTAGTAAAGATAACACTCTGAGAAAGATTTGGTAAGTCATTTCTTTTTTGAAAATATTATCTTTATCAGGTAATGACAGTTTCTAGTCATGAAGTTGCTTATGGTCCAGTGGGAAAGAGTAAACAACTCTCCAGGGAATAGTCAGAAGAGCGCTGAAAGGAAAGCTCCACAGAGCAGAGCAGGTGTATTTCAACTCTGCGCTCCACTCTATAAAGGACAGGCAAGTTTGGGGAAACTGTCAAAGAGGCACGTGTGTCATATGTCTCTACCAATGACGCTCCCTCTGCTAGGACTCATGGCCCACTCATGCAGGCTTGCAACTTTTCAAAGGTTAACTCATTTAGCATTGCTCTGCTTTTGGAGGGGAGGTGGTAATGGTGGTGGATGTCTAGTGTTAAGGAAATTATCATAAAAATTTGAGTCAATGACAAGGAATTTCAATGCAGTGTTGTTTATAATAGCAAAAATAGAGACACAACTGAATTTTCAAAGAGAGCAGCTTGGTTATACAATGGTTCACTCAAGAAACAGAGCACCATAACATCATATGCTGTGGAAGAATATTGAATATCATAGAAAGATGTTAAAAATATTTGAGGAAAATTATCATAAATGCATGTGTAAATTTAGAAGGATATACATACCATATTAAAACATTACCATGAATGGCTGGGCATGGTGACTTGCACCTGTATAACCCAGTGATTGCGGATGTTAAGATGGGAAGACAGCTCAAGGCCAGGAGTTCAATACAAGCGTGGGCAACATAGCCAGACCCCATATCTAAAAACCTAAAAAAATATTAGCCAAGTGTGGTAGTGAGCATTGCACCTCTGGTCCCAACTATTCAGGAGGCTGAGATGTGAAGATTGCTTGATGCCGGGTGTCTGAGGCTGCACTAAGCTATCATAGCACCAGTGTATGCCAGACTGCATGAAGAAAAAGAGAGATCTCACCCCTAGAAATAAAAAAAATAAAATAAAATAAAACAACCATGGATGATAGAATTTTGAAAAACTATTTTTGTTTGTTAAGTGGGTAGTATGTTTTCAGTTATATGTAAGGAATTTGTAAAGATGAAAATTAATTTATTAAAAGAATTTATCTAGTTTCCTTCTGGACTTAACACTACCTAGCATACACAAATATCAAGGTCTTAATGACCAATTAGAGTGTTGTTTGTATCACTTGCATTTTTAATATTTAGCAGGAAATTTACAAAGACGTTAGGAGGAAAAGTAAGTTCCTAGTAAAGGAATTCTGAACTCCTTAATCATTATTTGGGGAGAATCTCTGGAAGGAGCATTCAGGAACCTCTCCAAAGATCTTTCTTACACTTGATCTGAGTTACCAGTCTTACCTAGTGTTTAAACTTCACAAAGAAGGACATTTGAAGCAAAGCTTTAGAAGTACAATAGGGACCAGAGCTGGCCATGCAGGAACAGATTATACAGTGGGAGGCCTTGTTCAGATAGGAAATATTGAAGAATCAAACCAAGACTTCGTTCTTTTAGCCATAAAAGATCACCTTTGCCTTTTACTAAGTACAAGTTCCTTATAACTTAACTCTTCCATCCTTTAATTTACTCACTATGGAGCAAGTGTAACAGGATAGAAAAAAATGTATTTCACTAGTTGGCTACAGCTCTGTGCTTAGGGAAAGCATTGCCATGATTTAGGACACCTTTACAAGCTGCTGGTTTATAGAAGCTTGGAAGAAAACAAAACAAACAAAAAAAAGAAATAGGGATTGGTGACTATCTGATATCTTATGTGGTGGAGTGGCATAAGGGTTAGAAAGAAATATTTCTCCGTCTTCTGCCAGATTTTAAAAAGGAAATCATGTATTCTGTTCAGTCCTACAGGCACTCTGCTGCATGTGGGGTCCAAAGATTTATATCTGCAAGCCCTGTTCCCAAGTAGTATAGAGTCATCACTATCTATCTATCTATCTATCTATCTATCTATCTATCTATCTATCTATCTATCTATCTATATGTATATATATATATAATGTAATCTGTACATTGTTCACTAAATTTCAATTAGTTACTGGAAACATTAAAACTTATGACGAACGGTCTTCTCCTGGAAATAAATAAAACCATGTTCACCGCCTGAAAACTCCTTCCAGCATTTAGCAAAGACTACACCTGCCTCTGTCCTTGCCATAGTGATGAGAAAAAGCACAGCATGAAGCCCAGGAATGAGGTTATGTTAATAGCAGTACCTTGAACATGGCACGTTCCACGCGGCACGCACCACTCCACATCAAACAGCTTCTATCTCTACGTCTCTGTATTTGGTATATTGGGAACATATTGCATACACTTTAGTTATTTATTTTGCCAGAGATTTTTTTGTCATGTCTATGTGTCATTTGTACATTAATATTTTGTGTAAATGAATTTAAATTAAATAACTTTTTATACCTAGCTCTATCCTGGGAAATAGCCATGAAATCATGACTTTAATGTTCAAATGGGATTTTTCTAATACAATTAAAATAAACACAAGTATTAAAATGAAAGAGCGATCATCAGTGTGTCATCTAAAAAGCCTCACTACACCATGTCAGTAGCGATAGAGAACAGACATTAAGATAAACAATTCTGGAATCACAGGGCTTGTGTCCCAATTCCAGCTCCATGATTCTCAGAGGTGTGACTCAGGTAAATTCTTTGTTCCTTGGTTTCCTCATCTGCACTTATATTCCAAGTCTGTTATGAGAAATAAATTATGTAATATATGAAATGTTAATTAGGACAAACTTAGACTTTTATAAATGCTAGCTGCTAGCTAGCATCATACAACAAATTAGGAGTATTCCAGGGATTTGGAATAACTAATACTCTCCATTGAGGTTATTCTCTATTTGCAGCAAAGAAAATAATGCCGACAAAGGATACTGGTCCTCCAACATATTCAATGAATGTATTCAGAGCTTGTCTCTGGAAGATGTCAACCCAAAAATCTGGACTCCAGTTCTGTGCCAGGTGATTAGAGTCTGGTGGTGACATCACTGAGAGCACACGTCTCTGTCCGAATGCATCTAATGACATTTCATGCTTCCAATGCCCAGGGTTTGCTTCTTTGCAAGAGTTCACCACATAGAAAATTTCCTGGTTTCTTACTGATGAAAAATAGAGAAAACACAAAATTCACAGTTTGACAAGTTGGCCTGTGAGAACTCATAAACTGACTTATGGAAGAGAAATGCCAACCCTTGTGTTTGCATCACCTTTCTTTGTTTATTTCCCCATTCACAGGTGCTGCCTAGGGTGTAAATGCAGCATTTTCCTGCCTGAGGCCGAACTCCAAATGTGCTTGTGTTTGTAAACATCATTGATTCACTGAGTCACTTAGACTCTGAAGTATAATTTTCTGAGCTTGAATATCAGATCCTAGAGACAATTGAACATAATCTCAGATCTCATTTGTATTTCAAAGTAATTGTATGGTCCATACATATGACTGCATGTATAGTCAAGCCTTCTGAAAAAGAGGCTAACTGCTTAGGTGAAGCCTTTAGGGGGGGATATTCTGTTTCCTGTATCATTACTATTTGTTAACAGAATTTCTGATTTGAGATAATCATGGGGGAAAACACACACACACACAAGCCATTGTTCTCTAGCAAACCTGAGGAAGAATGGGGAATAGCCAGCCTCTCATCACAATAAGCACAGGTGTTTCCCAACAGGCTCTTCAAGCACACTTCTGGCTGAATTTGAGTGTGTTGTGCACCATTTTTTTTTTCTGTGCTAAATCATTTTGCCTATTCTGTTACCCCCCCGCTAGCAATCTGCTTTCAAAACACTGTTGCAAATAGCTGAATTAATAAGGATGCATCTTGTCTATTTGGGGGTAAAAAATAGGATGTTTTTATTATCTGCGGGCCTAAGTATAGTGCAATAATTAGGTGAAAATTATGTATATAGAGGCACACAAAAAAATATTGTATACAATTTGAACATCCTGCCAAGGTTGGAAAGGCCCTGAAAGATGCGGCCTCTTCCAGCTCCCCCAGCTTCAGCTTGTGCCCTGTCCTCTTCAGTCCTTGTCCTTTTTACTTCAGGAATTGCTTCCAATGTGGGCCTTTATCTTTCCGGCATTCCTGGGGTTTTCGCATATGCCATTCCATGTATTTGGAAGGCCCTCCCACTCCATTCTCCACCTGGCTACTTCCAAGTCCTTTTAGTTAAGAACCCAGCCTACATATCGGTTCATTCATTCCTACATTCGCTCACTCAGTCCAGAAATTTGTATTTATTGAACACATGATCCATCCAGACATTGTGCTAAATCTTGAGTATGTGAACAAAAGAACTGTGGCCCTCACTTTCATGGAGCTTAACTCACATATAACACAAATGGGATAACTGGCTGGAAGGTACTCAATAGAATGTTAAGGGAGGGAAAAAGAAAAATCTAATTTAGGTGAGCCCAACCTGGGACGGAGGATGAGATTATACAAATTCTTTAAAAAGTGGCAGTCAAATTGAGACCTATGAATTAAGCTAGAGAAATGAAGGGAGAAGACAATTTCTAAGTACAGGAAACAGCACGAAGACTCTTTCTTCTACGATACTCTCACGTTTCATGTCATCATACCATTCTATTCCCCTTTGTAACATTAATCACAATAGTGATTACATGTTCTTTTGTAAAGCATTGGGCTCTTCCACTAGACTGCATCTCTCATAAGATCCCTAGTAATGTCTGCCTTGTTCTCTGCTCTCTCCTACGCACCACCCACAATGAGAACCTGACCATGGTCTACACTCATTGGAGATCCGGCCAATGAGTATCAATTTGCTGGGGAAGTCAGCAAAGGAAGAGCTGCATTGTAACCAAATCAATATTAAAACTGCCTACAAAGGGCAATGTGATCAGCTCTACTCTGCCTATTAAAAAAAAAATTCAGACTTTAGTTTGCATGTCAGGCGAGATAGTAAGCATTATACTGAGGGACAAAGATCAAAAGGTAGAAATATTTACTACCTCTAAATCAACACTACTTCCATCAACAGCCTGCATTTCTCCTGTCATTACAATGTAGGATAGTGTCATTTTGGCACATAGTAGGTATATATTTGTGCAATCAATGGTAATGAATTAATTAACCGAAGAAGTTGTTACAGCTATGTTCAGTTATACCAATTCGTTTGTTCAACAATTTTTATTGAGTGCTTGCTGTGCCCCTGAAGTTTTGCTAAGTGCTAACAACACACAGATCTCTAAGAGTTCAGAATTCGAAACAGAAAGAAAAATCAAGATTTAAAAATGTAGTGAGATAAGCACTGAAAAGGCCATAACTATAACTTAACTATGTGAATTGGGAATGAGGAGAAAAGCGGGATGCTGAGCTGAGTCCAGGTGAGGCAAATAATAGTTTTTTCAAGAGGTGGTAAGAGTTGGCACTTGGAATGATAGGGAGGGACTACCTAGGTAAGCAAGTAAGGAAGGAACATTCATGTTGGCTGTTTAAAATTTTGTCCATTGAGAGTGAAGACTAAATTACTTGGATGTTCAACCTTCCCAGTCATGTGGAATTTTCTGCCCCCCAAAATATGTGCTATTGAATTTTGCAGGCAAAGTTACCTTTACAACATACAGAATGCTGAATTATCTGTCCTAACATTGAACCTGAGAGGCCCAACTAACTTAATTGAAGATAGAAATGAGTTCCTTAAAAGGAGGTAAATTTTTGTTTGGGTTTACATTCTCTATGATCTGTGCTTTCTTTTAGACCTGAATGGATTTAGGGAGAAGTTTTGTGCACAGAAGAGAATTTCTAAAACAACAGTAGCTTGAAATTTACTCACAATCTCAAAATTGTAGCAGATGTGGCAGAAACGATTCAATGTGACTGAGACCTGTTTGTTGTGAATTGCTGATTAGTATAATTATTAAGATTCAGAGAATTGCAAAGCAGGAAATTTTTAGCCTTGACTGCTTATCATTCACACAACAGTACTAAATTAAAATAAAATAACACAGCCACAGAATAAGCAATGAAAGGTTCTATAGAATATCTCAGGAGCTATTTGAGAACTATACAAATTGTTCAGCAATGCAGATTGCCATTTTATTTCACGTCTATAAAATATCCTTTAGAAATTTCAGAGTAAGTTCTTTGTAAAGAGGGAAATCTACAAAAGCCTATATTCAATTCTATCCAGATCACAGTGCAAGAAAATATCTCCAGTATATGGCCTTTCTACCAACCTCCAAAAATCCTTTATTAAATATAATGTTAAATCTCTTCTATTGCTCACACAAAAGCTGAGAATCATATTCTAAAGAAATCAATACATATTCTAAGCAGAAGAAAATTCATGGAAATATCCAAGGATGTTGGAGATTATAAAGAACTTTTGCATATACCTATTGAAAAAAAAAAAGAAAAGAGGAATAAGTACATTCATACCAAAAAATCCTCAGACAAATACATGGAAATTGCTTTCTATCTGAGATTCAGTTCAACATTACTGACTAAAATTAATACTTATCCTTGAGCTCTGAGTTGAAACAAACCCAGAACAGTAGTATGTTCTGGAGTGGATTTAATTTAAATCAAAAAATAAACTCGAATCACTATTTTTCTATTTTGTTAAAACTCTTTTCAAATTAAATTCAAGAAAAAAAAATGACTTAGGTTTGAAAAGCAGCAGTTAATGAGATTGACACCATTCACATCATATGTGTCCTGGGCTATGAAAACAGAGATGAGATTTCTCAAAATTGTAGCCCTCACTATATAAAATATAGTAAAACAGATCCAAATGAGCTGACACCGCTCCTTAAAAACTCATGGCGTCCATATGTGCACATACAGTGCATAAACATTAATATCTAAGATTTATATAGGACATGTTTAGAAAAAATACAGCTTCTAGAAACACTGAATAATACTTTATTTTATGTAAACACAGCTAAAAATAACATATAAGTTATTAATTAAAAAAAATTTTTTTTTGAGACAGAGGTCTCAAACTGTTGCCCCTGGTAGAGTGCCATAGCATCATAGCTCATAGCAACCTCCAACTCTTGGGCTCAAGCAACCATCTTGCCTCAGTTTTTCTATTTTAGTAAAGATGAGGTCTCGCTTTTGCTCAGGCTGGTCTCCAACTCCTGAGTTCACGTTATCCCCCTGCCTTGGCCTCACTGAGTGCTAGGATTACATGCATGGGCCACTGTGCCCCGCCTTAATTAAACATTTGAAAGTTTATAAAACATTATTTCATTTATTCATTCTCCTTATTCTACTTTTCTGGAGTTTACTCCTATGAACCACATCGTGCTCAGTGTTAAAATGCAAAAGGGTAAAATAGAGATGATCCTTGTTTTCAAAGGGTTTTAAACTAGGAAATAGTCAGAATCCATTTTGATAATAATAAAGTCATTAAAACATCTAGTTATATGGATCAAACACTATTACACTAATCCCATAAACTATCTCAGTATATTTTTCCATTCTTCATCTATACAATTCAGGTTACCATAAAGGTCAAAAAGACTGTTCAGATGATAATCAGAGTTGGAAAATAGAATTTTGGGCAATCATAAAGAATCCAGGAAAAATTATTTGAGTAAATAAACATTATCAATAATAGTTCCATGTAAGGAAACAGACCCGAGAACAAAGGTCTTTGAGAGACACAGAGTAGAATTTAGGGACAACCTTGAAAGAAGAAGAGAAATCTAGTTAGAATCAGAACAGAAAAAGCCCCCTTAGTTACATCTGGCTAAAGATTTTACCATTTTCTAGTTTAGAAATGAAATGATTAATACCAAATCATTATTTTAAATTTATTTATAAATTGCCACATAATAATGATATCACTGATATTTCTTTTTTTTAATTTTTATTAAATCATAATTGTGTACATTGGTGCAATCATGGGGCACAATGTGCTGACTTTATATACAATCTAAAATATTTTCATTGAACTATTTAACATGGCCTTCATGGCCTTTTAATCACTATATGAAGACATTTATATTCTACTTTTAGTAATTTTCACTTGTACCCTTGTAAGATGCACCGTAAGTGTGATCCCACCAATCACCCCCCCACCCATCCTCCCTCCTCCCCTCCCCTCCCTTGCCCCTTTCCCCATTTCTTGTGCTATAATGGGGTTTTAGCCTTCATATGAAAGCTATAGTAAGCACAGTTATTTAATAGATGGTTATAGATAATACTAAAATAGAGATTATCTGCTGTTCTGTTTCTAAAATTTGTTACTCCTACTGTTTTCTTCTAATATGTGTGTGTATTAGTGTGTGTGTGTGCCTGGTTAAGCTCTATTTTATTCTATCATTGTGTTTGCAAAATTGTTGGTAGAATTCGAATGCAAATGACATGATGTTCTTTGCTTTAGACAGGATTTTCTTTGACTTCAGTTGGGCAATAGCAATCTGGGATTACTTCAATTTCATTTCATGGATTGAAATGATTCAAATCTGGATGGCAGTTTCTGCCAGGACCTATGTACTTAAGATTTATACTTACTTATAATTTTTATCTATTCTTTGTCCTCCTTATTTTAATTCCTTCCCCTCTAGCATCGAGACCATCAAAGTACAATTCAGCTTTTCAACCTATAAAATACCCCCCACCCAAAATAGTTAGTAAAAGAAAATCAGCCAAAAAATACTAGGCTTATTTTTTTGAATGTCTGTGCTCTATCAAATCATAACCCATTAAATTTCATGTATTTTTAAGTTGTACAATGTCTTCAAGCAAATTTGTTTTTATATTTGGAATACCTTTTCTGTTTGTTCTCAGTGAGTAGGTTAGATTGTAGCATTAATTTTAGCTTGTTAATGCCACCTACTTACACATAAGGGAACAGGCAAAAATGACAAGACAGGGGCAAAACCATATGAGCTATATAGTTTAAAATGCATAGGTTGAAAACATCTTGGAGGCTCAGCGCTTGTGGCTCAATGGGCTAAGGTGCCAGCCACGTTCACCTGAGCTGACGGGTTCGAATCCAGCCTGGGCCCACCAAACAACGACGGCTGCAACCAAAAATGGCCGGGCGTTGTGGCGGGCGCCTGTAGTCCCAGCTACTTGAGAGGCAGAGGCAGGAGACTTGCTTGAGCCCAGGAATTGGAGGTTGCTGTGAGCTGTGATGCCATGGTACTCTTTCCAGGGTGACAGCTTGAGGCTCTGTCTCAAAAAGAAAAAAAAAAAAATCTTGGAAGAAGCAGACACTGTGCCAAAAATATATTAAAGGAATAGTAACATTTCCAACAGTTCGTGACAATACTTATGAATAGCATTCAAGAAACAAACAATAACATAGATATTTTAAATAAATTTATAGTAGCAAAATAAAACATAATAGAAGTTCTGAGAGATAAAATAGGAATATTCTTCCAGAAATACAGTAAAAGATAATACAAAAGAGGAAAAGATTGATAAAAGAAAATTATATAATTGATCAAGAAGGAAAAACATTTAAACATCAGAAAAACTAGAGGATAAACTAATAACAAAAATAATAATTACACTTCTGTTTTTAGCTAAGAGATGCAAAATGCAAGAAAAAGCTCCACTCTAAACTTATAACAAGGAAAACAAAAAACTGGGTAGATTGCAAGTGCACAGCTTTCCTTGAATCTCTCCAGAACTGAGCTCGCAGGGAAAACTGTGATCCTGGACTTGGGAAGTGAGTTGTGAAACAAACGTGAGGGGGAAAACAAGCCCCGAGCATTTACCTGGAACAAATGCCAATGAATGACATACAAGCCAAAAAATAAAGTCAACTAGAAATTATTGGTGAATTGGAAATGCCCATTTATGGGCTAAGGTAAAGTATCAAGCTATTGGTAGAGACAGATAAAGCCATGCTCACGCTCTCTCATAGGCCTTTTTCTTCAGGACTCCCCATTACTAAACCCGCCTATGGTGTTCAGAGAGAAGTTGAGGTACGATCCTGAGGAAGCTTTTGTCATAGTGCTAATTGGGGTATGCACTAGCAGTCACCATTAAAACTTTATTCACATCCATCTATCAGATCTTCTCTAATCAGTAAGGGGAAGTTCATTAAAAACTGAAGCCTGAGGACGTTGGTGGAAACTCATTGCTACTGGAGGTGGGAAACAAGGAAAGAAGAAATAAAGATGTACTCCTTGGAGAGAGACAGAGATGGATGTTAGCCCAGCATGTGTCTGAGAGACATACCAAAACCCTTGTGAAGATAAAATACCTCTGAGATTCATGTTTTCAGTGACTTTATAAGCCTGAGGCTTAAACAGAACATCACAAAATGCATTCCCCCAACTCCCATAAGCACACTAACAAGTATATCAAATATCAAATCAAAACAGCAATGGAGTACAGTTGAAAAGTACTGACAGGAGCAGATTCTCTCAAGAGTCCACACAAAAAAGACAAGTCCCAAGTGACAGAGACAAAATCAAGACATACACATACAGATATTAGTATATACTGATCTACACAACATTTTCAACTTTCAGAAAAAAATTATCAGGTATAAAAAATGTAATGAAAATATACTCTTAAGAAACAAAGCAATTATAAGAATCAAATTCATAGTATATATAATAGAAATGTGAAAAAGAGAACCTAAAAAAAGAAGACATACAAGACCAAATAGATTATTTCAGCAGAAAATACAAGAAAGAATAGAATGACAATGTTAAAACTTAGAAACGCATTAGCAGACATGAAGAAATCTCAGAGAACACCAAATAAACACAAAAATTACCAAAATCACCAAAACTTGATATTTAATAACTCAGGCTACTGATAACCAAAAATCGTGAGAAAATCTTGAAGGTAGGCCGAGAAGAAAATTATAAAGAACGAAGAGAAGAATTTCAACAGATTTCTTCTGAGAAGTTATGAGAGCAACAAAATATTAGGTTTTTATACTCCTGAAAGTCAAAACAAAAACAGAAATCCATATTCAGTACAAACATCTCTTAAAAGGAAAACAGAAATAAGACTTTATCAAACACAAAACAAAAATTATCATTGCCAGAAGGCTGACTCTATCAAAAATGTCACAGAAAGTTCTTTATGAAGAAGAGTATGATGTAGTTAAGAAATTTGAATATATACAAAGAAAAGAGAAATAGAATAAATGAAAGTAAAATAAAACATCTTGTTATTTTCATTATTTTAACAGTTTTAAAGGCAACTGATTCATGAAAGCACATGACATTTGTAAAAGGGGAATGTTGAACATAATGTCACACAGGGTGGGAGAGAAGTTGAGAAGCCTCTGTGTTAGCACCCATTGACTCTATCACTCTATGTAAAGTAGTCTAATATTATCTGAAAATGACCTAAGATGATTTCAGTGTGTGTATTTTACATCCTGAGGCAACCTCTCAAAAGAAAAAAAGGAGTATAAAAGATCAATGAATAAGGATGACAAAATGTAGTCACAAAAATATACAATTAAAATAGGAGAAGGCAGAAAAAAATATATATGTAAAACAAATAAAAAGAACAGTAAACAGCCAAATGGTAGCTTTGGTCTAACTATATTGATGATCACTTTAGATGTGAATGATATATACCATTTCTATCCACACATATGTATACATCAATTATTAAGTTAGACACAGAAGCAAGACTCTACTGTATGCTGTTAAAGGAGACTAAGGAGACCAGAAGGCTGAATGCAATGTAGTATTTTGTATAGGATCCTAGTAGAGAAAAAGAACTTGTTGAAAATGAGTTGTATGAGAAGAAAAAATAAGCTAAAGGAGACAAAAGTTAATTCTCTATATAATGAAAATTACAAAGACAAAGGAAATATCTTTGTTTTATAAAACTATTTTAATAATTTAGTCTATATGAATCTGTAACTTTGATTAAAAAAATTAACAATGGAACAGGACTTCAGAAATGGTTGCGTGAGTTTATCAATCTTTTCCCATAAGAGTAATTATAAACGAGAACATAATTTTCCCAAACTAAGCATTCTGGGGTTCTGGATGTTAATCAATGGCTATAAGAGATTGAGAAGCACTTATTTCACTTTGGTAAGAACAGTGGGAGTTAGCAGTATTTTAGGCTGGAATTGCTCATGTCCCCTCTTCCTTACTGCTAGCTCCTTTGACAGTTGTCTTAGGATGTATTAGTTTAAGATAGGCCATAAGGATTTCTAGATATCCAGTCAAAGAGACTGATTGGATTCTGTCAGAGTTTGAAAAAAAGCATGTTCCAGAGCATTGATAGAAATGACAGTGATTTTATTGGAAGACAGGCAGTGTTAATATTGCAGGAAGCTTGGGACATGATGCCAGTTGAGGCAAAAAGCTAAACACATATCCATGGAGAAATTTTGTAAAGAGGCACAGAAAATGAGGTAGCCAAAGTAGACTACAATGATTAATATTTTGTAAATTATCTGGAATTTTTTAAAATAGATAATCAAGTGTATACATATTCCTTCTTTTATTATTTGTCTGGCTTTAATTTATTTTTCTGGAGTACATAGCCTGTTTCAATTTGCCCACTTTGACTTTCTGTCTAAGGGTTTATATCCCGCTTTTCCTACTTTTAAGGCAGAGGTGTTTGGGGAGATAGAATGTATGTCAATATTTTTTTCCAGAATATTTAAAGCAAGCTAAATGTTTTAATACAACTAGCATAAGTAAGAAATTAGTGACTTGCATTTTAGATGTTCAAAAAACATTGATAAGTAGACAAGTGAGGTAGGAGTCTTTACCAAAAAGGTCGATATGACACTACTATTGTCTAGTTGACACTTCTATGTAGTATGCTGTCATTACTCATCAGTGTAACGGGTTTCATTATTTTAACAGAATAACAGTATAACTTTATTCTTTTTAAAAAATCAAACAAAATATTATACGTAGATAAAGTAGTAGATGTGTTTGCAGAAATAATTATTTTTGAGCTCAGTTGGTGGCATGCACAATATGTTGTTAATTACAGGGGAAAGTGCAATTAAAACATTTTATCTATGAAAATTAGTTCTATATTTATGAATCATTGAAGTGATGGCAAAAGGAGAGTTTTGAATTAATGTAGATTACATTTTAATGATATTTTAAACAAATATTCTTAACTTGTATGGTTCATTAAAATCAAGGGCAATCCAGACAATTTAGAAATGGTTAATTATCTCAAGAAGGCAAACAATATATGCTATAGGTTTTGTTTTATTTTGTTTATTTTTTTTTGAGACAGAATCTTACTCTGCTGTCTAGGCTAGCGTGCCATGGCATCAGCCTAGCTCATAGTTACCTCAAACTCCTGGTCTTAAGTGATCCTCCTGCCTTGGCCTCCTGAGTAGCTGGGACTATAGGCACCCACCATAACACCGGGCTAATTCTTCTATTTTAAAAAGGGATGAGGTCTCACTCCTGCTTTGGCTCATCTCAAACTACTGAGCTCAAGCAGTCTTCACACCTTGACTTCCCAGAGTCCTAGGATTGCGGGCCTGAGCCCCTACACTTAACATTTTATTTTATTATCATTTTTCACTCTGAATGAACTGTTGGTTATATAAGTTCTGAAGATATATGATATGATTAAGGATCTGTTAACAAGAGAGTATGTGAGTTGAGTAAGATCTCTTCTTACAAGCTTAGTAAAATGTTTTATGGCTCATAATCATATTTCACATGTTAGTTTGAACCATAGGAAATCTTAATTTTTATATGTCAACATATGAAAATATTATCAATTCCCAATGATTTTACCTAATTATAAACTTGCTACATAAAATATGAAAGAAAAGAACTAAATTATTAGGTCAATAGATGTGAAGATCTTGATTTCAAATCAGAACTTTAGTTTACAGCATCTCAAACACAGAGCAGTACAATTAATCAACTCTGAGCCTAAACTGTCCACACAGTTTTGCCATCTCAGTGATAGCTTATTTCTGCAGCAGCAAAGAAGCAAGGCGTGTCATTGGTGATGAAATTCCAAAAGGCGTTTTCCACAGCTTGTTGAGAACTGAATATTTTTCCTTGCGAGAAGTGGTCCAAAGCCTGGAAGAGGTGGTAGTTTAGTTGGTGCAAGGTCTGGCAAATGCAATGGATGACAGACAGTCTCCAAGTCCAGCTTCTGTAGTGTGAACGGTATTGTTTTGTGAGACATGTGGTCAAGAGTTGTCTTATAAGAGGGCTGGCCTATCTCTATTGACCAATTTCGGCTGTGTAATCACAAGCATCCTCATCATGTCAGCCATTTGGTTGCAGTAGACATCGCTGTAATTGAAAGGCCAGGTTTCATGAAGTTGTCCTGGATGATACCAATACTGGACCACCGAACAGACACTACTAGACTTCTTTTTTAACAAATATTCTGTTTGGGACTGCAGTTCAGCCCTTTATCTTTATCCAATCATTGTTTCAAAAGTTTGTGATTGTCAAAAAGAATCCATTTTTCATCACACATAACACCATGGTGTGGAAATGGTTCACTTTCATGTCCTGACAGCAAAGAAAGGCAAGCTTTCAGATTATTTCTCTTCTGACACTGGTTTAATTCATGGGAACCCATCTATCCTGCTTCTTTACCTTGTTGATTTGTTTCAAATGGTCCAATGTTGTTGAAATAGTAAAATAAAACCTTGCTGCTAATTCTTACGCAGGTTGAGATGGATTTGCTTCCACTACAGATTTCAGCTCATCATTATCCACCTTGGTCTTAGGTCACCCATGTGGCTCATTTCCAAGATTAAACTCACTAGATTGGAACTTCTCATACCATCAACATACTTGTGCCTTCATTAGTCAAATCCTTTTCAAACACTTGTTGATATTTTGAGCTGTCTGCACTGCATTGGTTTCATAATGGAACTCATATTGAAAATAACAGAATTGTTTTTACTTATCCACGGTTTCACAAATATTGCTCTAAAAAATTGAAAGGTAATCACAAGCTACAGCATGTGTAGGAAGGAATGAAAATATACCTTCCCTGTAAAAATAAAACAAGAAATATCAAAGTGAAATGTCAGAAATATCAGCTGTAAAGTGAGAATTTACATTAATGCATTTTTGTTTTTCATCAATCTGAAGATTAGACTTCAAAGAAGTCTTGGTGAAAACAATTAGTTAGCAATGTATTCCATATACACATGTGTCAATGCCTCTACAAAAATCCTATAAGACATTTTTATTTTTGTGTTCTTGGTAAATGATTTTTAAGGTTAGTGCAGGGAAAGTACATTTAATAAAAATAGGTAAAGAATAATTATTCTTTTAGACAACTCATGTAAATTTCATTATCTTTGAAATATTATTATTATTTTTTTTTTGAGACAGAGCCTCAAGCTGTCACCCTGGATAGAGTGCTGTGGCATCACAGCTCACAGCAACCTCCAATTCTTGGGCTCAAGCAAGTCTCCTGCCTCTGCCTCCCAAATAGCTGGGACTACAGGCGCCCACCACAACGCCCGGCCAGTTTTTGGTTGCAGCCGTCATTGTTGTTTGGTGGGCCCCGGCTGGATTTGAACCCACCAGCTCAGGTGTATGTGGCTGGTGCCTTAGCCCGTTGAGCCACAGGTGCCGAGCCTCTTTGAAATATTATTAATATCTTGGTATTTGTATGTTTAAAGAAGACAAAAAAGGAAGAAGAGGTAGAGAAAAAGGAGTGAATATGGAAAATAAAATCTTATAGCAAACTTCCCAGACAATGTGATAGAATTTTTTTAACTTATCATCAGGGCACGTCAAGAGTAAATAGTAAAATCACATGAGTGATGTGTAAACTAGTGTCTTTAAAGAGCAGTTCACCTGATAAAATGTGGCCTATCCTTAAGGACACTACAGGGTGACAATTTTTCAAAATAATAATTTATAACTTTTGGACAAACTTTACTTTCTCCAAAGACAGATTTAAGTATAGTTTTTAAGATATGCAATATTGTGGTAGGGGTAGAATACTCCATTCATAAAAAATATAGTAAATATTTTAATGGAAACCCCATTGCCTTTAATTTGTAAATAAAGACCTTTTTTCCTAATTAGTAAAAGAGTTTAATACAAGCAATTTCTGTAATTTAGCAAGACATGAATTAATTTTTCATAACCGTTATAATTTAATTTTGAAATGGCACATTTTTATTTTATTTCACAAATAATTATCAGAACTAAGAAATAATTCTCAAGATGTAGGAATTTTGAACCTACAATCTATATGATTTATACTACAAAATAGTTCAAACAGGTTTTATTCCTACTGATCATCCTTTTAATCACGAGAAGGAAAAGATAATTTGTAAATGACATACCTTTTATCTGAGCTCTTTCTTACTAGGGCCATGTAACTTTTGATGTATTGTATATTAAGCCCGAGAGAACAATTTCAGTATACTGGGAAAGAGCATGGATTACTATTTTAATGTTACCCTGGGTAAATATCTTACTAAGTATTACTCTTTTATTTCTCTAACATGAAACTTAACATGTTACTAAAACATACAAGTTAAATTAATTAAGAATCCTTATTAGGGCAGATGTAGGGAGCTTAGCTGGGGCCTGACTTCACAGGGGAGGCTTCCCAGGTAGGGGTGTTTACTCTGGGACCTGCTGGGTGAGTAGGAGTGAGCAAGGTGGAGTGAGAAGTCAGTGGCTAGGGTTAGAAGAGCACATGCAAAGGCCCTGAGGTAGCACCTGCTCTAGATGGCTGGGGAGCAGGCATGAGGTCAGTGTGGCTGGTGCTAGACCAGGACCTGAGAGAAGATGGAACCATGGGCATCCTGGGGGCATCTGTGGGGACCCTTGACCCAAGGAGGTCCACAGACTCACTGCCCACGAGAACCATCCCTAGACTCAGTCCTTGGGAAGGGTAGGAGAAGCGTGGAAGGACCCTAAACTCAGCCAGGTTCTGTTATCACCGAATGCAACTCAAAAGAGAAAGTCCATTGAATTC